>VDFB02041487.1:0-10161 GCA_007258455.2 Sequoia sempervirens
TAAATGGAACTTTTCAAGGCTTAAATCATTCTATTTTCTAAAAATATGTGATTTTAGCAAAAATTAGGATCTCCTAGAAATTGTAAACTTGTATTGTGGGATCACCCATCTATGGATTAAAATATTGCTTTAAAAGTGCACCCATGAAGCCATTTTCTAGTCTAACTCTATGGAGTCCCCTTACATTAGGATTCCTTCATGAGAGAGAGGAACGGGTTTGCCTTCTTGCGGGTCTATCCGACTGAGAGCAGTTCACTAGGATTCCCTCATGAGAGAGATAGCAGGGGTTACCTTCTTGCCCAGTTCTGTGGGCACAGCCAAGACATTTTCATCTGGGACTTTATCCATGTGGTTGAGGTGGGAACTTGGAATTTATAACATGGTAAACTTGCTTGGTTTTCTGAGGCTATGGAGTCCCTTTCTTTTCAAAAACTCCCAAGGAGAGTGCCTGAGGGTCCTTTACTTGCCCCATGCTTTCAAGTTTTCCCAATGGTGAGGATCTACTTCCTTGACGGTTTGAGGTTATATGTTCTAACCCTACCCCAACTCTTCGATTCAGCTGCGAACATTCATCTATACATGATGGCTAAAGTGAGGAAAATGTATAGAGTGTTCACTGAAACTTCACACTTTCACATACCCTCGCAGAAAATCCAAATCCGAGGAGAAATTCCACATCTACAGACCTTCCTTCTATCCGCGGTACGGCTGTGTGTTGGTGAAAGGAAAATATTTTTGGCGGGGACAAATGTGTGGTGTAGATTTCTACGCACCACCTCATCTAATGGATTCCCCTACGTCTAAAGAGTTTGCAAAGGGCATTACACACCCAATTTGGAAAATAGTAACATCCCTCGCCGACCAACTGACCTAAAAATGCCTTATTCCTTCCCATCCCACCATCAACAAGATTCATTCTCACTTCATTTCACCCTCTAGACATTCAATCACTCTCTCTTAGCATTCTCCACTTCATTTCTTCACTTTCACATAGTGTTCCATCATTCCATTGTGAGCATTTCAGCAACTTTGAAGCTCCATCAACACCACATTGCAATTGTGAGGCTATCATACAATTTGTGGGCTTGGAGTCTTACGAGACCTCCCATCACCATTGTTGTAGCTGTGGTGACTTTTCCAAGTCCATACCTTGCATTTTCCTCCATTGGCTAGTGAGGATTTGGGTGGAGCTGGTAACACTTCACTCCTCTCCTTTGTGATTTGATAGAGTAGCATAGGATTTCTTTACAGTGTTCAAAGTAATCTTTCTTTCTTTCTACTTTCTTTATTGCATATTCTACTCCATTTCTTTCTAGTTGTCTGTGGAGGTAGAAACACCAAAACGGGCATCTGACTAAGGCAAGCCCCTATACAGCCCCAACAATTTTTCCCCTTTCTTATGTGTAGGTGAATGTGTGCGTAGAGCTAGTTGGAAAACAGGTGCCTTTGTGAGATTATCTTCATTACCTTAGCATTCATTTATTTTCTTTATAATCTCCATCTTTATTTCTCGAACTTTGTTATTCTATTTTTCTTGTCACAATTAATGAGCTAGGTTGTTATTTTTTAGGCAGTTTGAACTATACTTTGCATTTTCTCGTTGTACAGACACTAGTGCACCACATTTTCATCCCAAAACTTCACTATTTTCCTCAAACATAGAGTTGTCTGAGGTATAGTACCAACTTCAAAAATGAGCTCACCTAGCCTAAACATAAACTCTGGGTCTATAGAGTAACAAAAGTACTACATAGTGCTCTTCATTCTTGATCCTCACCCCAAGACATCCTTTAGAGTGAGGTAAGCTAGGGTAGCCCTCCACTCTTGGCTCTCTGTGACCTGGAGCCTTAACATGGTTGGTCCCCCTCTCTTTCAATCGCATACATTCTGGGAACTTTCTTCCATCAACTAAACAAATCCTTTCATTGTTTCATACCTTTTCTTTTGCTCCTTTAAGGGTTTTAGTGTATGAAAAACACCATTCTTTTTCAAAGAATAGGTTTCAATGTGTCTATCATGAACTACTCATCAATCAAATAGCCATGGTCTACCTAACATGTGACAAATATCTATAGGAATAATATCACACAAAACCTCATCCTAATAGCTACCAATTTCAAAATTTACCAAACATTGCTCATTGACCAATGCTTTATGGTCTTTCTACAACCATGTGATGTGGTATTGATTTGGATGCCTTCTCCCTTCCAACTACAACTTACTAACCATTTCCTTTGAAACAAGATTATCAACACTACCTCCATCGATGATAATATTACAAACTTTACCTTCACACATACATAGAGTATGGAATAGGTTCTTTATTTGATCTTGTTCCTTCTCCTCATTCAACAATGCTCTTCTAACAACAAGGGTATCTCCTCTTTCAACTCTTTAGAATGTGAAGACTGGGCATCTTCATCTACATGGGAAACATAGACATTACCTTCAGGTCCTCTATTTTTCCTCCCTTGTTATTGAGGACAATCATATGCTCTATGTCCTTCTTCACAATGAGAAAGGTTCCACAAAAGCCTCCTCTTCTCAATACTCATCCAAATCTTCCTCTTCCTCTTTGATCTCCATTACTTTGTTCTCAAGAATGGTAGGTGTTATATCACTTTTGGTTCTGACTTCTACTAGATCCTTTAGTCTTCTTTTGATCTTCACTTTGGCCTTAATATGACCATCCACTAGTCTTTCCACCATGACCTCCACCCCTTTACTTGCTCTCGAACCTTTCATTTAGCTTCTCTTCCACCTTTAGGGAAAATTGATATGCATCTTCAATTGTGATCATCCTTACCCAACTCAAATCCTCTTGGATGCTTGGTTTCAACCCATTAATGTAATGAGCAACCCTCTCCTTGTTGACCTCAAAATGGCCTATTTTGATCAAGACCATGTAGAATTCTTCTATGTACTTTTTTCAATAGATCTCCCCACTTGCTTCAACCCTTGCCTCTTCTTCAACGAATCTAGCTCATAGGCCATAGGAATGAACTGTCTCTTCATTTTTTCCATCATACAATCCCATCTTGTTATTTTGTCTTTTCCTCTTCTATTTCTTTCCAATTAAACTTCTTTACACCATATACAAGCAAAACCCTCTCCAGTTCTTCTATTTCCTCATAATTAAAATACTCTTCAATGGAATTGACCAAATTTATCAACTCCTCTAGATTCAAGTTTCCAAAAAAAATTGAAATTTCTATCTTCAACCTCTTTCCAATCTTGGAAATGGCTCTAAGCAGTGTGACTTCGCTAGGACCTATTACATCTTGTGCTTCTTCTTCTAATGGCTTTTCATTTCCAACCTCATCTTCACTTTCATCACTTCTTCTAAAATCAACCCCTCTACATAACTCCTCTTCCAATGCTTGAACTTGTCTCTAGATGGCTCTAAAATCCTCTTATGTTACCCTAACATTTATCCCACCACAGTTTCTTTGTGGAGCCATGTTTTCTCATAAACTCGCAACCATAAGTCCTAGTACAGACTGCCTCATGTATAGTGATCATTCTACACACTCAAGAACTCTCGCTCTGATACCACTTGATGAAGGGTACTCACCTTACAATCTAAAGCTCAAAAAAACAACAAATAATTCCACAAAAAAAATTCAACAAGGAAGAAAATATTTTCTATTATCATCAAAATGCAATTAAAATTACAACATTACAACTGACATCACATGGGATTTTTGATTACATGAATTTGCAAATCTGAAAATTGGTGCAACAATCTACTTTTTTCTAGCACCCCTTCTATAACCACTATTCACATCCTTTATCTTGAACAAATAACCACCCTAGAATCTTCTAGAATTTCTAACCCCCACAAGAAGAAATTTTTGAATTTTTTTTTATTTTTAGTAGTGCAAGTTCGCGGGGTCATAAATTTTGATCCGATTGTTGGATTTTCAATTATATAACCTTTTTGGAAATCTCTTGAGAAGATGCTTGTCTTGTACCTAAAGGTAAACTACTTTGATTTTCCACCAATTTTAGGGCACTTCTACAACCTTTAAGTTCCTCAAATTTGACTTTGAATATTTTAACATGATTTTTGGAAATTGAAATTTTAATATCTTAGAAATGACAAATGATATTGAAGTGGCTTTCATCATTGGCTTAAATTCAAAATTCTAGAGGTTTGTGTAGGATTTTTTATCCAACCATGCATAAATGCAAACTTACTAAAAATAGTAACCCTACCAAATTTATCCCTTCCTGGAAAGAAACAACATTTTTTTAGTTGATGCAAAATTTCTCTCACCTTTATGATGCTCCTTCATCATGACCAAATGCAACAAATTAGGTATGTGCGGTGATCCCACAAAGCTGGTTTACAATTTCGAGGAATAGATTTTCTAAAATCACATTTTTAGAAAATATAATGATTTAAGCCTTTAAAAGTTCCATTTAAAGTATCTCCATTGAATTGAAGAGGTTTGATCAAACTACCTTAAATCAAACCCCCTTGGATAGAACCCCTCTAGTTTTAAACCATACCTATAATGAGTCTCATTTACACCTATCAAAATGTTGATAAAAAACCACTTTTGATTTACCTTTTGGGGGATCAAATGAATTCATTTAATTTTATTTTTTGTAAGTATGTAGTCCTTATTATAAGCTTCCCAAAAAAGTATAATTTTAAATAAATTTAATTTATTATTATATTTATTTTTATTTCTTGTGAATGTAGGTTTTTCACCAAAAATCAAGCTCTTTGTTCTTCACATGTGGAAGAATAGTAGATTATTAAAAAAAAATCTAAAAAATATGAGTGCACTAGATATTGAAGTCCTTGATCCAACAAAGAGAAAAAATTGAATTTTGATACATACAAAAAAGTTAGGTTATACGGTCAGCCATGTCCAATTATAATTGGTTTGACTTTGAAACTTGATTAAAAGAAAATATTCAATAAAAAACTATCTAACCAAGTGGAAGCACTAGATGTCAGAGTTATGAATCTAAATTCGAAAGAATTAGAATTTTATCCTTCATGGAAAAAATTTATGCATTATACGGTGAGCGTCACTTTTTAAAAATGTTGTTTTCTGAAAAAAATTAGTTTTTGAGGGAGATGGAAAAAGAAGTGCAATCTAATTCCAAAAATTTTGAAAAAAATATATTTAGAATCTATAGATAAAATTTCATAAAACTTTAGTTTGCATCA
Source organism: Sequoia sempervirens (assembly GCA_007258455.2). Lineage (NCBI taxonomy): Eukaryota > Viridiplantae > Streptophyta > Pinopsida > Cupressales > Cupressaceae > Sequoia > Sequoia sempervirens. Next base: position 5,189 of record VDFB02041487.1, read on the forward strand.
TGTTCAAATTCCTCACGGTTTAGTTGCTATAGGTGTCTGAAAGTGAAGATTTAGTTACAAAAAATATTTTAGTGTCCATTGGCCAAAAATTGTAGAACTACTATTGTGGGATCACCCTATAAAAAATAGATATAGGTTATAATATTACATAGAGAGTACATTTATCAATCTACCTTTAAAAATTGGTTCGAAATGATCAAGTCAAGGGTGTTAGCATCCTAGACCAAAACTATAAGTATTTAGAATTTTGAAATTTTTGATAGATGGTACAATATACAGAGATCTAAGACTTGTTGGGAAATTTTGGGTTCATCTCAGAAGGAAACATCCAAGATCATTAGTTCCTTCAGTAATTTTAATTTCATCAGATTTCCTCAAAGACATGTACTACTATGCCACAAAGTGGAACCAGACATAGTTCATTTCCCACATTGACCCTAGAGAAAATGTAATGCTAATTAAACCAGTTCCAAACAACATCATTAAACAAATTCAACAAACAAAACCATTAAACATGAAAGATGGAATAGAAGACAAGCACACATATTTATGTGGGGAAAACCCTTATAAATAAAAAACCACACACTCCAAAATCCTAGAGATCAATTGTATTATTATGTAACAAGTGTAAAAGTTACAATAAAATATTAGGCTCATGACCTTTATAGGAGAGGGTATGCATAGGATCATCATGGAAGAAATAGGCCCTTATGTAGTGATGAAAATTCAGAAAAATCAAAGTTAGGCATCTTGAAGCAAAAAATTTGAATAAGTTACTATATTATTTCAAAAATATGTAAGAATAGAATTTGTAGCAAATTGAATATAGTTTCTAAACTACTAGATTTTTATTTTTTAAAAATCTAATTATAGAAAATTTGAAATTTCAATGCAGTAGCACTTAAATTTTAGGGAAAAAATAAGAAGTAGGTGTATGTCTGACCACCCTAACCACAGTAAAATAATAATATTTTTTTATAAGATTTTAGATATAAGTAGAGGACTCATGTCTCGATGTGACACATTCTTTTTTGTAATTTTTTTCAAAGTAAATAATTAATTATGAATTTTTCATTCCAACTTTTAAAAAATATAAAAACTCGTATGTCTGACCACCTTAACTTCATCACAACTTCATAAAATTAACTTTTTTGTTTAATCCTATAGTATGTGAATCATAGAATGTGATGCATGTTTCATATTCAAAAAATGTGATACCATTTGAAAGCTATAGATGTTTTTAAATCAGCCTATCAATCAGGACTTTAGTTATAATTCAAATAGAAAATGAATAATTATTATTTATTAAATTCAAAGTAAAGCATAATTTATATTGGTGGAAAGATGAGAATCTCCTTTAAAAACCCTTTTCATTTCATCAATTTTGGGTAAAAAAAAGTCGTCAGCCACATACCCTACACATACCCATCATATTGCCACTTTTTGGCCCATCATGATCTTGCACATACCTGAGATTTACATCTTGTTCCATCCAGAGAAAATCTAGTAGCATAATCCCCTTCAACATCTGTTTCTCTCTCCTCTCTCCATTATAGAACATTTTAGGGTTTTATAGCATTTGTTCTTTACCCTAGTTACAACATTCCAATAGGAAACAATTTGATTCAATTTCTAGCAAGCAACTATAGTAAACGGTCAAACTAATTGCTATATCAAGCCATTGAAGAGACTTCATTCACACAAAAAAACAAAGTCACTTTGATTTCTGTAGGACCTACCAAGTCAATCAGACAACCAATTACCGCTTTCTATTTTGACATCGACCAGGTCCCACCAAGACACCATCAGCAAGAATTAACACATTGCCCTATCAGGATGTCCCTTCAATATTCACTTTACCACTCTAAGTGGTCCCCACATCCATCATGACGTCCAATTCATCACTAACGAACCAAACCTGCACCCCTACAAGATACAAACTAGGTTCCACCAAGGCACTACGGGCTAGCAGGTGTCGCTGGATCCTTATAACCACAACAAAATCGCTGTCACTGAAAACCCAAACTTCAAAACCTATAGAGGTTATGAAGTTAATAAAACCTATGACTTGCCGAAAACAAAGAGATCCTCAAAGTCACTAAGTTAGTAGGCTATAAAATTGTAGAACCCCGTGACTTAGGTTGGGAAAACTTGGAACCCTATGACTTACTATTTTGTGCCAAACTTTAAATGGCAGGCCAATAAAGGGAAAATCACAACTACTCTAGGAAGTCGATCAAGCCAGTAAATGTGAGTGACATTTCTCAACAAGACTAAGATAGTCTAGGTATGATACTAAATTTTTCGCAAATTTCCTATTTTTGTAAGAATGTGACCTAATGCAATGAACTTAGGTTTCCATCTTTTTCAAAAATTCTATTATTTTCTACTAATTTATGCACTAATTTAGAAAAACTATCAATTTTATCTATAGGTCTGATGTATTATTGAGATTTAAATGAGAAAATATTTCAATTTTTTGTAAAATTTAAATAAACAACACTTCTTTTTCAATGCAAAAACACTTTTTTTGCAAATATAAAGAGATTCATTTTTTGAAATTAATTTAATTGAAATTTAAACTCTAAAGAAAAACAAATTAGAATATTTTTCAAGTGTAGGCTATTGTTGGGTTCACCATAATGTGATGTGGAAAAAGAGACCCTAGTCCTAGTAAATAAATTATATGGATCATTCTTTCTTCACATCAACATTAGATGAGAAGAGGACAAGGCGATAAGATTGGTTAGCAATCTCAAAGAAGATCCAATCTGCCCTTGACTTGGTTCTTTTGTTGTCTTGAAAATTAATTAGATTTAATATGATTTTTTTTACCTAATTATGAAAATTAATCTAAAAATATAGTTTATATGTATAGAACAAATTAGAAATCAACAAGCTAAATATAGATCTAAGAAGGGCAGAGTTCTATGTACCTGTCCTACAAATTTGAAGGGAAACTGAGAGGTCAAGGGTTGTCGTTCCCTTTACTGAGAAGTATGATTTTGAGTCTGCAATATTTTGGCATGAAATATACATTTCTACACTCTACTCTTTCACTCTAAAATTTTTCATCTTTGGATTTGAACCTATAAAATCACAATAAAGGGTGGCTATATAGGACTTTTCCTTGGTCAAATCACCATTTTGGTATTTTTACCTCCACAAATAGCCAATTGATTGATAAATAAAGTGTGTTTGATCCGAACCTTAAGCGAGTCTAAACATATAACAAGATAAAATGATAAAAATCCTACTCAAGTGATTTAGAGAAGGATTCCTTACTGACACAAGCCAAATCAACCCAAGAGAAAGTGAGATACACTAGTGAGAATCCTAATGCATAAATATCCTTCTTAGGGAAACAAGTAGATTAAAGTCTAAAGATGAAAACATGTCAAGAACATAATTCATAAAGTGCTTGAAGAAAGCCAAAGCTATCTCCAAAATCTAGATTCCATCATGTCCTTTCATTGTCATCAAACCCCAATCATTGTGCTAACTTGAATAATTCTTATATTTTCATTACAAACCTATAGAAATGGAAGTATTTTGGTACAACTTTTTTATAATTATACTTGCCTCTTTTTTATTTGAAAAATAATTCATATATTTACAATGGAACATTGGAATAGATTGAAGTGTAGGGTGACATATATAATTTGGATTTTCTAGATTAATTTACTGCCAAGTCTTGAGTTTGAATTCACGTCTCTGAAATTTGAGCCTAACATAAATAGAAAACCATTTGTTTTGGAAAATCCCTTGGAGTAGGGCGCTAGCACCCCTATCCAACCCTTTTCCACACATTCAAACTTGATTTATAAGTTTAGGTTCTTCTTAATTAGGAATTATCTAGAAAACAAACACTTTCTTCGTTTAATTGGTGAAATATGATCAAAAAGACACTTTTATGGTAGCATTGATGCATTCTCTTTGGTTGAAAAGGAAAGGTCAAGGCTAAGGAATGTTTCTAAAATTCATTAATGGAGTGGACACCAAACCAAGTTCCAAATAAAATGTGAAATTGTACTTTCACCTTTAGGGAGTATGATTTTTGATACTACAAATTGGATAGATGATCAAATATTAAATAGATAACACAATTAGACTAGCATTGTGTGCACATAAGCATAGGGATTAGTTATTAGAATAAGTCTAAGTACAAAAAAGGGTAAGACAAATGAAGCCTAACTACGTATCAGAATGTGTTAGCTTTACCTATATAAATACATAAAGGAATTACTTTAAACTAGACACAAAACTAAAAGCAAGTTATTTATAACTAAATAAATTCATCGAAACATTACACAAACTAAACAAATCACTTTTTATACATTTTTCACTATTACAGTATACTTTTTAATGAAAATATTCAATGTACTAGAAACAAATAAATTACAGCATAAATTATCTCTTAAATTTTATTTTAAAATTTTTATTTATTATTCAAATTTAAATAATAAAAATCTTTACAATCTTACTTACCATTCACTTTTCATCTTGTTACTGTGAAAACCTATATGAATGATACACAAATGAAATTGTCTACCTATTCCACATGGAAAGATTGCATGCTTTATATAAGCTTAAGAGAAGCAATTTCTACAAACTTGAATCTAAACTTGACAGCCAATTAAAACTTATTTGCCACCTCTTGAATCCCATTCACACAAACTTTAGAACTGAAAATAATATTGCCAGCTCTCTAATAGACTACCAGCAACATTTACGTTTTATTTTATTAATTCCAAGGGTTTAATTTTTCAAGTCTATGTTTCCATTTTCTTACGTTCCTTTTTCTATTTTCTAGAAGATATTCGCCTCTGACCATGTGATATTGAACAGGACTACTAAATATGAAAGTAAAGTGAATCCATTCAACAAAATACGTTGTACTTTTATTATTCAATTCCGGTGTCTTCGCGTTGGAAAATTTAAACCTTGTTTCTGTGTAAAATTCTGGTCCATTG
>VDFB02041488.1:0-15511 GCA_007258455.2 Sequoia sempervirens
CATGTTAATAGCATTTTTTATGAATGGTATTTTAATATGTGATTTTGGATGTTGAATAGGGTAATATTGGAGGTTTCAAGGGAACACCTCCTAGTGCCAGTAGATTTACTCAAACCTACACACATGTAATAGAATAAAGAGAACTTAACTAATGAATTCTACAAGTAATAGATTTGTGTAGTTTATATTCATATCGTTGGTTACGTTGCATTGCACATCATTCAAACTCAAAGCATTACTTTACATTCCATAACTATTAACTAGATGTTGATAGATGACAAAATTTCAACTACAATATAGTTGTTTAGAAATTCAACATAAGCAGGACGATGCAATTACTTCACATGGAGGCATGTGCTTGCAAAGGTGCACCAACGCAATAAACTATGGATGCTTGGAAAAAATTTATGAAACCATAATAGTAAGCAATAGCCTAGACAAGGCAGTTAGTAGTTTGAAAAAATCCTCGAAGAAATGCGGTCTCATGGTGATTTCTTTGAGGTATTTCTTCAAACTACTCACCACCTTTTCTATGATACAACATTTTTCATACAAGTTCACCAAAGAATTTTATCAAACTACTCACTTCCTTGCTGATATGGCTAAAAGCCTAAAATAGGTGCTTTCCAACAAACTATATGGATGCTTGGAAAAATATCTATCAAAGCATAATAGTAAGCAATAATACCATAGAGAAGGCAATGAACTTTTTCAAAAAAAAATCCTGAAAGAAATGCGGTCTTATGGTGATGGAATGCCATGACAGGCATTTGTTTGTAATGGCATTCCATCACCACGAGACCCCATTTCTTTTGAGGCATTTTTTCAAATAGTTCACTACCTTCTCTATGCCACGATAGTTATCGTGCATGTCCACGAAAGCATTTAATCAAATGGTTCAGCGGCTTGTTGCTATGGTTAAAAGCCTATAAACACATTCTTTTGAACAAGATATGGATAGGGAAAATAGTAAGCATGATAATCAGAAATATATAGTTTAATACTTGTACTCAAAAAAAATTTCATTAGATATCATACATTATAAGTCATGACGTGGATCGCTATTGTAACTTTTTTGTGATTGAATAATTTGTTGTTTTATTTTTAGATGTTAGTGACGGAAACACCTCCAAATGTTATGAGGGCAATGGATATCGGTGTTTCATCCGCTATAAAATCCTTGATGGCTCTAATAGGGGAGGTATGAGGAAAATTACTAAATTTCAATTTACATTCGTTGTTATAGATGTTAGTTCTAGTGAAAAATCAAACCATTATTGATTCATAGTTTTATTCCTATTTAGATGGTTTATATAGGGATTTGGCACGCCTCAACATCGGCATGAAAATATTTCCATCGTGGAGCATGATCATGAGATGGTCGTAAGTGATTATTTTGTTAAATATATCATTTTTTATCATGTAATTTCTATATATTAATTTCTTTACTTCTTATTGTAATAGTTAAAACTTCACCAAGAACTTAACAGTAGGAGCAGCAGGAGCACTCCTTGAGCAAAGCAGAAATGAGTGATGGACTTATCGCCATCGGATCACCAAACAAAGGGAAAGAATACATGGCAATTTTGTACATATTTTTTATTGCATATATTTGACATTGTATACCTATATGGCATTCTTGTAAGGCTATATGGCTATTTTGTAACTATATTTTATACTTATATTGACATATATTGATGTATGCATACATGGCTATTTGGTTAATACAAATCTGTTTTATCGATGGTGTCCATATTTGCATTATAAATTCATGGTTCAATAGATATGAGTTACATGTATTCAAGTGTATACTTTACAACTTACGTGTATACTTTTTGACTTATGTTTGTTCCAATGTATACTTTGTGACTTACGCGTTTTCATGCGTATACCTTGTATTCATGCATATACTTTGTATTAAGTTGTGTATACTATGTATTCGTGTGTATACTTCAAGGCTTATGTGTTTGTGACTACTTGTGCTTCCCTTATTCACATGTACATGCTCCAATTATTCACGTATATACTTATTAATTGGTTAGCCCTAGCATTGATCATTGTTGTCCTTCATGGTTTGTTTTGAATAAATTAATTGATTGATAGTAAACAACTTTATCTAAAAGAAAAAAACACATTTTCAATTGGTATTCCATGAAATGATTGATAAAAAGATTCCAATATATTTAATCCTTTGATTGGAACAACTGAATTAAGCAAAGGATACATAATCTTCATGCAACACTTGCAAAACATAAATAAGTCTGGCAGACAGAAGTAGCCAACTTTCGACACATTATCTATGTTACTGTGTCTCTATTTTGTGGCCCTAGTTCTCGGGTCCTAGTTCACCTAGCGTGGTGCTAATCCTATTTCTCGTTCACTCGTGTCTGGCTCAGCAGCCCTTCTATTTTGGGTCTGGTCTAATTCTAGGTAGAACCCAAGAGAACCTAGGAAAAACCCAAATAGACCCTAGGCGAACCAAGACAGAACCCGCGTGCCTAAGCATCCAAAAAAATGTTTTTTTGAACTTTTTTTAATGTTTTATGGAGTTTGACTTTGACCCACACCCAAGGGAACCCTAAAAGTGATGTCTGAATCACTTCAAACACCTTAACTACCTCATTCTTATTCATTTGTTTTGAAAACAAGCATTTTCATTCCAAGAGGTTGAGCTTTCATTTTTTCTTGCTAGATTGAAAGCGGATTGTGACACAACTTTCTTTTTTCAAAAAAAAAATTGCATCATTGAAATGAGAATTTATCACACATCTGTAGAGAAATCGAGGAATACTACAAACTAAAACACATTACACTTATGTTCTCACTAACTTGATGTACTCTCCAACATCTCTCTTCTCTCATGCGAAGAGTTAGAGCTGCTTGGCCATGCCTTTGCATCATTCATGAAGTTTTTCTCTTTTTGACAATGTCAAAAGCATGGCTACATACAGATTAGGAAAAAGACTTTTCCTTTTAGATTAGCAATGCATGGAAGTTTCAAAAATTATCTTTGATATTACAAAAAGATATGTGTTTATACACTTCAATTGTGCAGTCACCCTTTAGTTCTTTGAAAGAAAAATCTGCCTATGCCATTGTTACACTACAAAGGTAAACTAGATTTTGTATTGTGGAGCTATATTAAGCCGCCACCCTGAAGACCAATGTAACAATGATACAAAATAATGTTTTAGACTGCAAGAAGACATCAAAATGGCTAGTGTACTAAACAAATTCTTATGATTTATGAAGAATGTTGATAACTCTACTCAATTGGATTCTTTCTTTTTTCAAAAATCATACAACTCTGTTCCTAGCACCAATAGACTTTGTATATCAAGCCACTACAATTCAAGTTTCAATGATGAATATCATCATGCATGTTTTAAAAGTTTTAAACAAGTTATGGTGGTTTTGTTTATATGATGTTATGTGATATTCTAACTCTAATCTCATGCTTGTAGGTCAGATATATATCAGTATTTGCCAAGAGATTTTGGTGCTCAACGAACCTAAAACAAACCGAACCTCTCCAAAAATGACCTAACCTTCGGCTAAACCGAACTCGCCAACTCCGAACTCGAAACTAAAATTATTCCAACATTCTTCATTCTTCCTGCACAAACTTAATTGACCACCAAATTATGTTGCCTCTTGACTTTACCCACTTTTACTCCCTCAAACCTCTCTTTTTATTCAAAACCCATGCTTTCCCAACTAGGGCATCATGTCATAACATACTTTTGACCTCCCCTATCCTTGCAGACCTTTCAAACACATAAAAATCCACAACCCCACCTTATTTCCAACCTATTCTAACTTATTTTCAGGCAATTTCTTCTGCCCACCTCTTCTCTGCTCTCAAGTTTTAAGGGGCCCAATTCTAAATAGCCATTAGTAATTCTTTCCATCAGCTTCTACCAATTTTATTTTTATTCCCTACTCCCTTTATATTCCTACTTACATCAGCTCCATAATAATGGTGACAATGTACCTTCGTAAACAATAGTGGAATGGCTTATTTCAACATATTACACTCAAAACCCTTAAGGGATTGATCCGGGTTCAACGTGAGGGCTCTCTGAGCGATTTCGTGTTTGGGTGGAAAGAGGACCGTGCTCTAGTGTAAAACATACCTATTCAGACTTGTTGGAATAGTCTGTTTGGTCACACGAGTTGCAGAACGAAAGTTGCACCACTTTGCAACTTTCCACTACTTGCATTTGACACTTTTTTCATCAACTGAAAACTGGACACCACGGGAAAACCACTCCAAGATAACAAAACCTGAGAGAGGTTATTGTACAAGGATCCAACATGATCTCATGGGATCAGATCAGAAGTTTCTAAGCATCATGGTATCTGAGTAATAGCATGCTGAAGTTTGTAGCCATTTTGCACTTTGGACCCTTGAGGAATCGATCCAGTTGAACGTAGCTCGGAGCGATTCTGAATGTTTGGGTGTGAAAGAGGACCATGTCAAGTGTAAAAATACCTATACGGATGTGTTGGAATAGTTCATTTGGTCACACGAGTTGCAGAACGAAAGTTGCACCACTTTTTAACTTTCCACTACATGCATTTGACACTTTTTCCATCAACTGAAAACTAGACACCACAGGAAAACCACTCCGAGATAAAAAAAACCGAAAGAGGTTATTGTAGAGGGACCCAACACAATCCCATAGGATCAAATGATAATTTTCTAAGTGTCACAGTATCTGAGTAATAGCATGCTGAAGATTGCAGCCATTTTGCACTTTGAACCCTTAAGGAATCGATCTGGTTGAACATAGCTCGAAGCGATTCCGCATGTTTGGGTGCAAAAGAGAATCATTCCTAGTGTAAACATACCTATTTAGATGTGTTGGAATAGTTCGTTTGGTCACACGAGTTGCAGAACGAAAGTTGCACCACTTTGTAATTTTCCACTACTTGCATTTGGCACTTTTTCCATCAACTAAAAACTGGACACCATAGGAAAAACACTCTGAGATAAAAAATTAAAAAAAAAATTAAAAAAAAAAAAAAAATTGTAGAGGGGCCCAACACAATCCCATAGGATCAAACGATAATTTTCTAAGCCTCACGGTATTCAAGTAACCTCATGTTGAAGTTTGCATTCATTTTGCACTTTGGACCCTTAAGGGATCGATCTGATTGAACGTAGCTCAAAGCGATTCTACCTATTTGGGTGTGAAAGAGGACCATTCCTAGTGTAAACATACCTATTCAAATGTGTTTGAAAGTTTTTTTGGTCACACGAGTTGCAGAACGAAAGTTGCACCACTTTGCAACTTTCCACTGCTTGCATTTGACACTTTTTCCATCAACTAAAAATTGGACACCATAGGAAAACAACTCTGAGATAACAAAAACCAAGAGAGGTTATTGTAGAGGGGCCCAACATGATCCCATAGGATCAGACGAGAAGTTTCTAAGCCTCACGATATACAAGTAACAACATGTTGAAGTTTGCAGCCATTTTGTACTTTGGACCCTTAAGGGATCGATCTGGTTGAACATTATGCTTTGCATAACCACCCCATTTTATTCTGGAACAAAATGGGTCCCCCCTTCTCTTTTTTCTTTTGTTGCCTTTGGTTTTTTGGCTTTAGTCTTTCAAATTTCCTTTCGTTTTTCTCTTGGGTCTTTGTTTTGCTTTATCTAATTTTGGTTCTGCCTCAGTTCGAATCTAGGTTTTCTCCCCAATCTGGGATTTTCCTCCTCCCCAGGATTTTCTCAAAATTCTCGAGGCCTCTAGAGATGCACCTTCTTTGCAGATTTCTTTCTCCTCCGGATTTTCTTGAAAATCCGTTGTTCCCTATTTTTTTCGAACTTGTCAAAATGCCTTCTCCTTCGCGGAAATCTGTCCTGCACGGATTTCTCCAGAATCTGATGCAATGTGAAGAAATATGGAGTAGTAGGACCTTTTAACAAATGATGGTGCATTTCATCTATAATTCATGTTATTTTGAGATCTCACATACTGTTCCTTCATTGATAACGATCGGATTAAGTTGCTAGTAGGTGTTTTTATGTTTATTCCGCTGGAATCCACCTGGCTCAGAATTCTCTGAAATTCCTCCCTAGCTTGGATTCTGCGGGTGGACCTGAAACCTGAACTCTGATATGATCATTTTGTTTGAAGATTTAATGGTGACTTACTAACATAGGATTTTTTTTAATGTTGATTTTGATTAATTAACCTCTGTTTATGTGATCTTTATTATGGTTTTCTTTGTTGAATGTAGGATTAAATTCTGCATATGATGATATCTCTCAAGAAAGTCGATGGTAAGGCATGCCTCAGTCCCATGTAGCATAAAATTCCTCAAGGAAAGAGTCGCTGAGACCCTCTTGTTGTCTAGCCAACTGGCAGTTTGTTTCTGTTCATTTGAAATCCAAAGGGGTTGCTAAGACATTTTTGTCGCTATGAGTTTCTATGTCTCTCACCGATTGGTGTGATGTCTCAGTGACAAAGGTCAGGCTGGTGTCAACATAAAGTCTTGCCAATCAAACAAGCTCTCCCCGAACTCAAATGAACTCTCGGCGAAGTGGGGAGACTTCGGTATAGGGTCTCAGCGAAGGGGTTAACTCTCGGCGATAGTGTTGCCTTCGGCAGGAGGTTTGGCCGATTAGCGTATGTCTCACCGAAAAGGTAGGAGGAGCCCGGAGAAAGTTCATGCTCAGCAAAAGGAAGCCTTGGTTGGTGTAAAGTCTCACTAACCAAGAGAAGTCTCAGCGACATGAGGGAGCTCACCGAGGAGTAAGGAGATTTGGTGTGATGTCATGCCGAGGAGACAAAGTTTGGCCGAAGTGAAATGAACTCAGTGAGATATCTCACCGATGGCTATTGGTCTTGCCGAAAAGAAGTTCAGCTCGATAGGATCTCGCTGAGGGGTATGAAATCCGTCGAAGGTCTCACCGAACGGTGGATGTCTCACCGAAAAATATTGAGCCCGGCGAGAGTGAAAGAAATCAGCAAAAGGTCCTGCCGATACAAAAGAGTCTCAGTGACAGTAGGGCAATGTCGTCAAGAGGTTTCGCCGAAGGGGAAGGCTCTTCCCAATAAGAGCAAGCTCGGGAAGAGTATTTGGCTTCGATATGAAGTCTCCTCGACCATAGAATGTCCTGCCGATAGAAAGGGGACCCCACTGAAAGAAATGGAGCTCAGCAGAGGATCATGCCTTCGCCAAAATGTCTTGGCGAAGAAAGAAAGTCACACCGAAGCAAAATAACTCGAGCTTGGGGGAGTAAGGATGGACTTGGGGAGATGTCTTACTGAGTGCGTTGGTCTTGCCAACAACAAAGAAGGGCTCGGTAAGAAAAGAGGAGTTCGGGGTAAGATCTCCCCGAAACGATGAGGTCTCCCCGACATGAGAGTGGGCCCGCTGAGAGATAAAGAAGACTTTGCCATGAGGTCACAGCGACAAGCGATAGTCTCCCTGACAGGAAAAATGTGATCACTGAAGGATCCTGAGGTTCGCTATGATGTCCCACTGACTAGCGACTGTCTTGCCGATGGTTTTCACGAGCTTGATATGACTTCTACGGCTCGTTGAAACGTCTTGCCGACTATCTAATGTCATGCTGATGGTTGCTAAAAGTGATATAATCACATTGGCGAGACACGATTAGTGTCTCACCGACATGCGATGCCATTCAAATCACCTTTGACCACCCGAGAAGCTCGCGTGGCATATGTCTGACCAATCAGAAGAGGCTAAGAGGACTGACTAGTGACAATTTGATCGATAAACTGTTCCAGCAAAGGAAGACCAACATAATGCAAGCGAAATGGATTCCTTCTGAGATCCAAAGGCAATGGATTGACTCAGGTGAAATGTCCAAATCTACAGGGAGGCCCGATGATGCTTCTAGAGGATGGTCAACAAGTAGAGAAGTCTAAAACATAAATGAGAACATGAAGAAGGGAAAAGAAACTATGAGTCACAGGGACAGCTGTAGTGATCACTAGCAGAGGCAGATTAGTATTAATGGTGATATTCTAGAGCATTCAAGGCGACCCCTGGTGGAGGTCAAAGATGGACACAGAGACAGAAGAGTTAATGCTATAGCCGCAAAAGATCTACAGATCATTCCCAGAACAAGCCGTCATCAGCATGGACAGCAGGGTTTCGTGCATTGAATGTAGTTTTGACTCTCCTCAAAAAGATTTGAGGGCCGACCCTCCTGCAGGTAGTAGATATTTTGTAAACCCTAATATAGGGGTCCAACACATTCTTTTTTGATACATCATATATATAAGGCATTCTGGCCTCTTTGTAAAAGGTTAGAACTTGTTAGAACGGGTAGAGTAAAAATTAGTTAGAAAGTGGTAGATAGAGAACTTGTAGAGAGGAACTAGTAGTTAGGAGTTAGATTAAGAAGAAGACTAATGTATCTTTCAGTTTTCTTAGTGTAAATGGAAACAATTTGGAGCCACAGATTTTTTTTACACTGGTGATTGTGCCAGATTTGTAAATGTTGCTTATTTGTCTCACTGACAGTAGAAGCAACCAGATCTTAATCTACTTCATGTTGTGTTCCAGGATGGTGTTTGTCTTGAATTAATCATCTGATTTAAGAAGCTTTCAAGGAATGAAGTTTGGTTTTATGTTTTGTTTAAATGGTAACTTGCAATCTACTGTTGAAATCAGCACTGTGAATGGATGAAATTGTGTGTTAGTCACAAGTTAATTTTGTTCTGTAGTTTTAGTTAGGAATTCCTTGGAAGGTGACAGGTCTGGTTAATTCAGATGAAGTTTCATTCTTTTCTATCTCAAAGCCCTGATCCATCTTTTTCTATTTCTTTAAAACCCCTGGTTAGATTAGGTTTAAATTCATGCTTGACCCCAGAACAATCCAAAAGCTCAACACCAGCAGGCCCCTTGAATATTATTGTTGCATTGACCATTGAGTAACATCAGCATAGTTGAGACCCAACTACAAAGACCTTGGGAGCTAATAAATCCATGTGTTGTCTTTCTCTTTCAGGAGAAGTAGAGTAGCAATATTTTTTTTGCATGTTGTTGTGCCAAGACACACGTCAACACGTAACTCAGAGCGATTCCGCATGTTTGGGTGCAAAAGAGGACCATGCCTAGTGTAAACATACCTATTTGGATGCATTGGAACTTTTTTTTTGGTCACACAAGTTGCAAAACAAAAGTTACACCACTTTGCAACTTTCCAGTGCTTGCATTTGACACTTTTTCCATCAACTAAAAATTGAACACCACAGGAAAACCACTCCGAGATAATAAAAAATGAGAGATATTATTGTAGAGAGCCCCAATGTGATCCCATAGGATCAAATGAGAAGTTTCTAAGCACCATAGTATATGAGTAACAGCATGCTAAAGTTTGCAGCCATTTTGCACTTTGAACCCTTAAGGGATCGATCTGGTTGAACGTAGCTCAAAGTGATTCTACATGTTTGGGTGTGAAAGAGGAACATGCCTAGCATAAACATACCTATTTAGACATGTTGGAATAGTCATTTTGGTCACACGAGTTGTAGAACGAAAGTTGCACCACTTTCCAACTTTACACTACTTGCATTTGACACTTTTTCCATCAACTGAAAACTGGACACCACAGGAAAACCACTCCGAGACAACAAAAACTGAGAGAATTTATTGTAGAGGGACCCAACATGATCCCATAGGTTCATATAGAGATTTCGTAAGCGCCATGGTATCCAAGTAATACCCCATCAAAGATTGGTATCCTTTTGCACTTTGGGATTTGATGTTTCATTGAACTATATAGTTCCGTACAGGGTGATTGTGCTCTCTTTTCGATGGAATTCAGTGGGCAGTAGACTTAAGTCCATTTTAGTTTTGGTTTGGTTGGATTTCAAGTGATTTTGTGCATTTTAGAAGACAATTACTAAGGGTTGGTTTGTATACCTTATTTTAAGGGTTTTGAGTGCATTAAAATGTCATATTAATCCTTTCACCCACTGTATGCTTCTATAACTTGATGGAAAGGCTTATTTATGGTTATAAAATATGTGTGCAAGGTTTTGTATGCAAGGGAGGTGAATAGAGGGTTTTTAGGTGATTCCCTAGATTTCAAATGGTGCATTTTTTAGTGGAAAATGGTGGTTTACTGCTACGGTTTGAAGAAATATTTGGGGGCAGCGATATCTCTTGAACTTTTAAGCTTGTGTAGACCTTTTTGAATGTGTTTTAGGTTTTGGTTGGCTATGAGAAGGTTTTGAGTATGGGTTTTCAATAAACCCTTGCCTAACTTATGAAAGAAGAGGGTTTTAGGGTTTGTTATGTTAGAGGGCTTGTTGATTCAATTCAAGGTGGAGGAACTCTTTTCAACATCAACTAATCAGACCTCAATAAGACACCAACCTTGAAATCACAATCACCCAAATTGAATCAATTAACAACAATAGGCAAGTATAGTCTCCAAATCTCTTCAAACGGGCTTATCTTTTAGAGAAGGTCATCCAATGGCCAACCAAACATCAATCAAGCTTTAACACAGACCCTAAGACAAATTCCCAAGAGATCATACCATGTTTCTTTGTACCATCATTAAGATCCAATAGACCACCTTGCACAAAGGCAACTAAATTAGCCCTATTTACAAAGAGACGACCTTTTAAACACTATATCTTCACTCAAACTCCTCAAACAGTAGTATGATATGTGTCAAAACCTCCAATTCCATGATTTGTTTCCAGGTCCAAGACCTCTTGACCCCTAATACACCAAACCCTCGATTTCAAGCATAATACTTGGGGTTTTAATGAAACTCCTATCTCCCAGACCTTCCAGACCCAAACAAAGCACCAAACACACTTACTAGACCCTACACATGGTGAATAATACATTACATGGACAGTCCTTCACACATTTTGTCAAAACAACACTTGAAACCCTCATTTTCATCATGAAAATACCCTACTACAGCCCTAGAACATCATCCCAAACACCCAACCTTAACTCCAAAACATTCTAAACAGGTTAGGAATGTATTTTACAAGTTATATGACCCATTCCACAAGTTACTGTAGGCACAAAAAGTCGAATGGGTCGAATTACATCATGAAACCCTTCAATCCAAGAACACTATGAAAGTAGGTAGCAGCAGTAAAAACAAGATAACTTTCACTATACAAAGAGTTAGAACCTCTAAATAGGTGAAAATGAAATATAATTCATCAATATACAACATCCAATAGGTTTTAGATCATCTTAGCATCCGTACAGGCCGTACAATAACAAGAAAACTTAGAAAAACCAGTAAATTTCTAGAAAATAACGTTCTTCTTAATCAACTCTAAGTGATGATGTACTCTCAATTTCAGATGTGGTAGATGGTGTCCAACCATACTCACTTGTGGTAGATGGTGTCCCTCCATATTTTCTTGTGCTTAATGGTGTCCCTTCGTATTCACTAGCAGTAGAGTGTGTGTCTCCAACTACGGTATTTGCATCTCCTAGCACAACTCTTTCACATTCGTGCCCTTTGTGCTGCCAATTTATTTTCTCTTTTTGATTCTTTAGGTTCCTCTTCAATTGGATTTTTTTCATCAATCATTTCCAATTTCTTCTTTTCACGATATTTTGCCACCCGTTCTCTCTCCTATTCTTTGAAGGTTTCATACTCTTCATCTGTTAGATCTTTCTTCCTTGTTCGTTTCTTTGACATGGCAGATAATTTTACCTATAGCATGGTAATGAGATGAATATTAGTTCCTAAAAAATGTATCTATTAAAATAAATGAAATATATATGTCATTCAAGGCTTCATAAATACACAACATAGGTGATGAGATAGCTTTACTAATGAGGTAATTTAGAAATAGAGATGAAAACCAAAATAGTTTAAATAGGTTATAAAGATTATTTTTTAGTATTTTGAGTTTTTTTCATCTTCAATAAGGTCTAATAAGACCATTGGATAGGTTCTAGGTTGAATTTCTGAGTTTTGAGTCAAAATGTGCAACAATGCAATCTTGCACTAAAGTTGATTTTGTAGCCTTTGAAGGAAAAAAAATGATTTTTTTTGTAAGTGTGCAAGGTTTGGGGTATTGAAAATGTAATAAGGCTACTTCAAGGTTATTTGAATGGTTTTTTAGGTCATAGGTCTTTAGGATTGAAAGTTGCTCCAAAATTGCAAAGTTGTCATGTTGTAAGTTGGTGTAATTTCACTAATCAACGGTTCCTTCTTTTAAAAAATCAGTTGAGGGGCATTGGGGAAGGTGGTAGAATGTTTAAAAAGCCTCCCTTGGGTCAAGGTTGGGATTTTGTTGGAATTTTTGAAGTTTTGAAGCATTTAATAAAGAGAAAACTCTATTTTTACAGCATTTTTTACTATTCTTTTGTTTGGTACGGACTGATACATAATTGTACGCCTCCAAATCTTCATGGTTTGATAGAGGGTATAGATAGCTTCATTCTGGCGGTGATTTGGTTTGATTTCATCAAGAATTAAGCAAGTTACATCAATTTTAGTGAAAATGGGTCTGAAACCCTACCAAAGAAGGGTTTGGTCACCAAAATGGGAATAATTCCCATTTCCACCATGGGAAAAATATAAAACTTGGTGGAATGTTAGGTTTAGGGCCCTTCTACATGGTACAATTTGTTTTAGAGAAAAATATGGAGGTTTGCAAAAGTTATCTGATGCCCTAGGTCAGTTTTTCCCTTGTAAATGTATGAAAATGTTCTTTAGAATGCACTTTTCATAGTTTTCTGAGTATTTATGCAATACTAATGGATGGAAAGCATGGAACAGGTCTTTGGGAACCTATTGGAGTCTTTTGAAGGCATTAGGGGTGTTGGGGTGTTCCTTGACAAGTTGAAAGCTTCCTTGTACAAGCCTAGTGAAGCCTTGTTTATGGCTTGTAAATCAATCTTTTGATACATTTGTTTTGGGTGTTTGATCCTGTACTTTCGAGAACTTGTGGAGGATGGTGTTAGGAGTCTAAAACCATGTTTCATTATCTGGTTAATTCCTTTAATTAGTTTTTATTTTTACTTTCCTATATGTGAATGTTGCAAAGTTGCATGGGCTTGTGTAGGAACGATGGAAGAATGGATGTTTTTGGGTGCAAGGTTTGTTTGTTTAGTCATTTTGTGTTGTGTGAAGAGTGTTTACATCATCCCCAAGTCCTTTTCAGATGTCTGGTTGTGTGAGTCAAATTGAGTGGTCAAGTTGCATTGTTGAGAGGAATAGTGTAGTTGGTGTGTGCATATAGAGTATTTGAGAGAAGCTTTTGAAAAAGAAGTTGCTTCCCCTACCACTCTACATCATTTTCAATAGTATTTAGGGGTATAGGTAGTAGAATTTTCAAAATATGCAAAAAGTGCTAAGTTGTGAAATTAACAAATAGTGAAGGGTTTGATGTAGACCTGGGAGGCTCAATCACAACCAATTTGACAACATGCCTTTAAGAGGCATCTAACAATATTAATATGACCTATTTGAAAAAACCAAACAATCTTCAAAGCTTGACAATCATCAGAAGTTAGATTTCACACTTTCACCTCTTGAACCCTAGTAGTAGTGGAAACTCAATTTGTGCCCAATAACTCAAATGTTCTCCCAAACACCAGAGAAACTCTTGATGGTTTTAGACACCCATTTTAGAGTAATTACACATATATCTCAATTTTAGGCACAAGTCCTTTGGACCAAATCCCCAAAAACACCCCTTCTAGGCTAACCTAATTAGGCTGATTAGGCCTAATTTGTAAAGCAACATGCCCTAAAACTTATCATAGGACCTTGAAATGTTGGGGCAGCATTTCTTAGGTTCCCAAACCTCCAAAACCACAACTAGATTCCTCTAGTACGGACAAATTCATGCCAAACCTGAAAACCCTTGTTTTATGCACTATTCAAGAGGGTTTATTGAATACGCTACTTCCACAACCTCCTAGACTTTAAAAACAACTTGAAAAAAGGACATTAACCCTACACATGCCTAAAATTTCAAAACATCATGACCTCCCATTGAGATTCTTCCAAACCCTAGGCCTAAGCCCTCATTCACATGCATTTTTGTTCACAAAACTCACTGTAGCAGTAGGTTTATTACTCCTATTTCTTTCCTAGCACTCAAATCATGCATCCTACACTTAAATCAGACATCATATGGTCCCTTACATGAGTTACAATTGCCACAGAAGATTTAATGACCGTTGAAGGCCAAGTTTACATCATTTACACATGATATAACAACAATATTACTCATATTGTAAGTTTGCACCCCTAACACCTATAACTCACTAAAACCACACCAATGGCTTGAAATTACCCTTATTACATCCACAAAACACTAATCTTGCACACTTTACATGTAAATTCAAAAACTTTCCTTCAAAGGCTACAAAGATACTTTAGTGCAAGATCGCCATTTTTCCCATTTTAACTCCTAAACTCAAAAACTCAACCTAAGACATGCTTAGTGGTCTTGATTGACCTTATTCAAAACAAAACATGCTCAAAGACTCATCCACCTACCTATTAACCTCCTAATTACCATAAAATGATCAAATAAGGAGGATGAGGTGTAGGTGCTCCTGCACCAGTGTTGTAAAAGTGTATTAAAGAGGGAGACCAACAGTCACCTCTTTCAAGTGTTAGTTTTGGAAGTTGAAGTGGTTTTTTTAAGGAGGGAAAAATTATAAAAGGCCATGAGAAACTTGAATGGAGGATGATCCTTGGATTGGATGTCAAAACAAATGTGACTTTGATATGCTATAAGGAACAACTTGTGAATATGTTGAATGAAGAAGTCCTGATGAAATTGTAAATTGAAAATTGTGTTTGCATATTGGAGTTGTGTATTTGTGTGTTGCAGGCCTCCCCCTACTGCATTAGGAGTATATTCCAATTTTTTAGAGACTTGTATGGAAAATTTGGTAGCATATACAAGGTAACCAACTAGTTTGTATAACTATTTGACAAAATACCTCAATGAAAGCTTTGGAAGCATACACAAAGTAAGTCAATTGTTAAATAACAAAATGTCTCAAAGAGATGTGGTTTAAAAATGTAATTGGAAAGTGTATAGAATTGTGTAATTTAAAATGCCCATTGACAACCTAAGGTTGTAACATGACAAACAAACAATGATCAACATGGAATATGCAAAACAACAAAAATGAAAGCAAGCCATAATAGAATGAAATAAAATGTACAAAGACTTCACATACCTAAAAAACTAGAGTTTGAAATGGAGTTCTACCCAATTATGTAGCCTTTGCTTATTCTTTCCTCAAACTCCTCAACAATTTGACTTTTTCAAAAGCTTGTTCCCCTCCAAACTTCAATTGTATATCAATTATCACTAGAATTCAAAATTGAATTGATATTATATGCCTTTCAACATGAAAACTATGCTATTTCATACAAAGGTGGTGAAAAGATCATGAAAAAGGTGGTGAAATCTAAAAATCACGCATGGACACTTCACTCAATCTTCAAAAAGCTTCTTTTTGTCGGAGCATGCACAGAACCAGGAGAATATGCA
>VDFB02041489.1:0-27133 GCA_007258455.2 Sequoia sempervirens
CCATCGTTCAACTTTGGTGACTACGATTGTTTTTGACAAAGGGTAAAATGAGTTTTACAGGGACCCAAAACCAAAAAGTTTACAACATAAAAGAAGGGAAAAAAATTTCCAACTGACACAGCTGGCTGCACAAAAGGAAAAGACCAGAACAAGCAGCAGCCACCCGCAAAAATCAAAGTCGGCTTAGAAAAGCCCAACCAAAAGACCAACCACGATTGACCCAAATTCTTCAGGACAGACTCTGTCTGAGCCTCCAGGTTCTGCATATCTTGAACACCCTTCTTAAAAGTATGAATCATTTCTGGAGTGGGGGGAGCCTTCCTCTTCAAATTGGCCCTAGTTCTCTTAGAAATGCCAACATCCTCCTCTTGGTTTCTTTCATTGATTTCCTCGAGATCAACCACCAAAGACCTCTATTGAGCTTTGTCCAATTTCTCAGTCATGGCATTAATGATAATGGCATTATATCTGGCCATGTGATTGATTTGCTCGGCAATAATTTTGACAGTATTTTTTATTTTCTCCAACTCAATTTCAACATTTATGTCCTTTCCAGCATGGAACTCGGTATCTTTGCTAGCACCATATTCTCTTTGTTCCACCTCTTTCTTATCAAGCACCGCTACCTTAGCTCCCAAATCTTCCAGTTTACTTTGAAGGGCCCAATTTTTTATCTTTAGCTCATTAATTTCATGAAAAGTCCATTTTGAAAGTTTGAAATGGATTTCAGCATTATTCCTAGCTAAATCCAAAACATCCACAGTGGGATCCCTATCAGTGTTGAAACAAGTATTAGCAAGGTCAAGAGTAATAGGGGAGCCAGTTCTAGCAATTCTATCCAATGACGGATCAGTAGAGGGCTCAGTGTTGTTAGCACCAAACTCCTCAGAGTCAAGAGAATCTTCAGAGTATGAAACAAGGTTTTTAGCCAGAGGATTCTTATCAACACTTCTAGTTTTAAGGGAAGGGCTTCTTGGTTTAGGTACAACATGAGCTTTCACAGTAAGGGGTTTAGGGTTTTTCTTACCAGTGTGGACAACGGGCAGGCTAAGGACCGTTCTAGCTAGAATTAAATTAGGCAAAAACCCCGAGCAACTGGGTTTAGTATAATCTTCCTCAGAAACAGGGGAGGCTTCAAAATTAGCAGGGACGAGCATTTTTTGGTAATGTTCAACAATTAATCTAATCAGGCCAGTATGCAAAATAGAGAATCTTCTAGGGTTTTTCTTGTGGTCATCCAAACTTTTTCTCAAAGAACAAAGAAGATAGTAGGGGAAACAAACGCTGACCTTGTAGCGGAAATGGATGAGCAGGGCAAAGTGATAACCGTAGACCCTGGTGAAGCGACCATCCACAATTATGTACTCCATGATAACACGAAGAACCTTTCTCCATGGTGACTACGATTGTGGATTGTACTGTAGTGGTCCATTTTGTACACATATTTTCTATCACCTTTTGTGAACCTTCATTTTTTGTGGAGTTATAGCCGCATTTAATAAACTGCTCATGTTTGAGTTTTCATGGGCCATCGATCAACTTTGGTGACTACGCTTGTGGATTTCACTGTAGTTGTGCGAACCTTCATTTTTCTTTAAATTATAGCCACACTTAGGAAACTACTCGTTTTTTATTTTTCGTGGGCCATCGATCAACTTTGGTGACTACGATTGTGGATTGCATTTTAGTTGTCCATTTTGTATGCATATTTTATTGCCTTTCGTGAACCTTTTTGTTGAAAATTGGTTTCTAATGATCTGGAGTCTGCCCAGGCATTCTCAAACCATTTTCAGATTTTCATAAAAGATTCAAAGATTGCCTCTACTTGTCTCCAGCTGCTTCCATCTTTTTCAAGAAAAACTTATTTTTCAAGAAACCAGACAATATATGGGTCTCTTGAACGCAAATGCAGTATAAAACCCGCCATGATTTTCTAAGAAAAATTCAGTCCATGATTCTATTTTTGGGGTTCTGCATGTTGGTGAAATATTAGTTTTCAAAAGATGATGCGGGTCTTACTGGCAATCTCCATGATGTTTTCATTACAACGAGATTAATTTTTTGCCCTCGCCATTGCATCTTCTTCTATTTTCAAAATCTATCTTTTTTAATTCATCTTTCAAAAAATACGGAAAGTTTGGTCTCTTTAGTACATGAACACCTATAAAACCCATATATTCAATTTTTCAAAAAAAATGTTTCATAGATTCTATTTCTGAGTGGCTGTTGCATGTTGCTGAAAATTTTGTTTTTCGAAATAAAGACGATGTGGGTGTACTCAGAACGACATTCTCTTCAAAACCCATTTCTTAGATATTTCATAAAAAAATAAAAAAAAATGTCTCTATTACCACTACAGCTTGTACTTTTCAAAAAAATCTATCTTTTTCAAAAACTTATTTTTACAAAAAATAGATGATTTGAATCTTTACGGCAATAATCGGCACCTATAAAACCTATATTTTGATTTTCCTAAAAATTTTTTTGTAGATTCTACTTTTGAGGGGTTCTTGCATGTTGGTGAAATAGTAGTTTTTCAAAAAAAGGATGATCTGGGTCAGAATGATATTCTATACAAAACCCATTTATCCTATTTTTCATAAAACGATTCAATTTTTTTTCCTTTATTACCTCTACTGCTTCTACTTTTCAAGAAAATCTATCTTCTTCAAGAAGATGTTATTTTTTCAAAAAACAGATGATTTGGGTCTCCTTAGCACATGAACACCTATAAAACCCATATATTCAATTCTCCAAAAAAAATTGTTTCGTAGATTCTACTTTTGAGGGAATCTTGCATGTTGGTGAAAAATTAGTTTTTCGAAATAAGCACGATCTGGGTCTACTCAAAATGACTTCTCTACCAAACCCATTTCTTAGATATTTCATAAAAAAATAAAAAAAAATTGCCTTTGTTACCTCTACTACTTCTACTTTTGAAAAAAATCTATCTTTTTCAAGTATAAATATTTTTTTCAAAAACCGGACGATCTTGGTCTCTTTAGCACATGGGCACCTATAAAACCCATAATTTTTATTTTCCCAAAAAAAATTGTTTCATAGATTCTATTTTTTAGGGGTTCTTACATGTTGGTGAAAAATTAGTGTTTTCAAAAAAAGTACAATCTAGGTGTATTTAGGATGACATTCTCTACAAAACCCATTTCTAATATTTTTCATAAATAGATAAAAACAAATTGCCTCTATTACCTCTACTGTTTCTACTATCCAAAAAAATATCTCTTTCAAAAACTTATTTTAAAAAAAATGGACGATCTGGGTGTTTTTAGCTGTCGAGCACCTATAGAACCCATATATTCGATTTTCCCAAAAAAAATTGTATCGTAGATTCTATTTTTGAGAGGTTCTTGCATGTTGGTGAAAAATTAGATTTTCGAAAAAAGAATGATCTGGGTTTACTCAAAATGACATTCTCCACAAATCCCATTTCTTCGATTTTACATAAAAAGATTCAAAAAATCTGCCTCTGTTATGTCTACTACTTCTACTTTTCAAAAAAATATATCTTTTTCAAGAATAACTTATTTTTTCAGAAAACAGACAATCTAGGTCTCTTTAGCACACGAGCACCTACATAAAACCCATATTTTTGATTTCCTATATTTTTGAGGTGTTCTTGCATGTTGGTAAAAAAATTATTTTTTTGAAAAGCGGATGATTTGTATTTACCCAAAATGACATTCTCCACAAAACCCATTTATCAGATTTTTCACAAAAAGATTCAAAAAAATTGCCTCTGTTACCTCTACTGCTTCTACTTTTAAAAAAAAATCTATCTTTTTCAAGAACAACTTACTTTAAAAAAAATGAACAATCTCTGTGTCTTTAACTGTCGAGCACCTATAAAACCCAAATTTTTGATTTTCTCAAAAAAATTGTTTTGTAGATTCTATTTTTTAGGGGTTCTTGCATGTTAGTGAAAAATTAGTTTTTTGAAAAAAAGGACGATTTGGGTTTACTTAGAACGACATTCTCTACAAAACCAATTTCTCATATTTTTCATAAAAACATTGAAAAAAATTGCCTCCGTTAACTCCACTTCTTCTACTTTTCAAAAAAATCTATCTTTTTCAAGAACAACTTATTTTTTCAAAAATTGGATCTATAAAAACCCATATTTTTTATTTTCCCAAAAAAAATTGTTTCGTAGATAGTATTTTTGAGGTGTCTTTGCATGTTGGTGAAATATTAGTTTTTCGAAAAAGGACGATCTGGGTCTCCTAAGAATGACATTCTCTACAAAACCCATTTATCCCATTTTTCATAAAAGGATTGAAAACATTTGCCTCGTTCACATGGGTGTTCTACTGCTTTTACTTTTCAAAAAAATCTATCTTTTTAAAAATAAGTTATTTTTTCAAAAAATGAATGATCTGGGTCTCTTTAGCACATGAACACCCATCAACTTTCACGAACATTCATTTTTTGCTGACTTATAGCCACATTTAGGAAGTCGCTCATGTTTGAGTTTTTCTGGGCGATCGTTGAACTTTGGTGACTATGATTGTGGATTGTACTGTAGTTGTGCATTTTGTATGCATATTTTTAATCACCTTTCACACACCTTCATTTTTTGGTGAGTTATAGCCACATTTATGAAAATGCTCGTGTTTGAATTTTCGTGGGCCATTGATCAACTTTGGTCACTACGATTGTGAATTAAAGTGTAGTTGTGCATTCTATACACGTATTTTCTATCGCTTTTTGTGAAACTTCATTTTTCGTTGAGTTATAGCTAGACTTAGGAAACTGCACATGTTTGAGTTTTTGTGGGATATCAATCAAGTTTGGTGAGTACGATTGTTGATGGCACTGTAGTTGTCCATTCTTTACGTGTATTTTCTCGCTGTTCGCAAGCCTTTATTTTTTGTTGAGTTATAGCCGCATTTAAGAAACCACTCAAGTTTGAGTTTTTGTGGGCCATAGATCAACATTGGTGACTACGCTTGTGGATTACATTTTAGCTGTGCATTCTATATGCGTAGTTTCTTTTCGCCTTTATCGAAGCTTCTTTTTTTGTTAAGTTATAGCCACATTTAGCAAGCTGCTCGTGTTTGTGTTTTCATGGGCCATCGATCAAATTTGGTGACAACAATTGGGGATTGTACTATAGTTGTCCATTTTGTATCCATGTTTATAATCGTAGTCACCAAAGTTGATCGATGGCCCAAAAAATCTCAAATATAAGTTGTTTCTTAATACCATAGTTGTGCATTCTTTACGAATATTTTTAATCGCCTTTCACGAACCTTGATTTTTTATTAAGTTATAGCCACATTTAGGAAAACGCTCATTTTTGAGTATTCATAGGCCATCGATCAACTTTGGTGACTACGGTTTTGTATTACACTGTAATTTTGCATTCTATATGCTTAGTTTCTATCGCCTTTGATGAACGCTCATTTTTGTTGAGTTATAGCCGCATTTAGGAAACCGCTCATGTTTGAGTTTTTATGTGCCATCGATCAACTTTGGTGACCAAGTTTATGGATTGTACTGTGGTTATGCATTATGTACACATATTTTTAATCGTCTTTCACAAACCTTCATTTTTTGTTGAATGATAGCCAGATTTAGGAAAATGATCATGTTTGAGTTTTTGTGGGCCATCGTTCAACTTTGGTGACTACGATTGTGGATTACATTATAGTTGTGCATTCTATACACATATTTTCTATCTCCTTTAGCGAACCTTCATTTTTTATTGAGTTATAGCCGCATTTAGAAAACTGCTCATGTTTGAATTTTTGTGGGCCATCGATCAACTTTGGTGACTACGATTGTGAATTACAGTGTAGTTGTGCATTGTATAGTCATATTTTCTATCACCTTTTGCAAACCTTCATTTTTTGTTGAGTTATAGCCACATTTAGGAAAACGCTCATGTTTGAGATTTTTTAGGGCATCAATAAACTTTGATGACTATGATTATGGATTGTACCATACTTGTGCATTCTATACGCATATTTTGTATTGCCTTTCACGAACCTTCATATTTTGTTGAGTTATAGCCGCATTTGGGAAATTGCTTGTGTTTGAGTTTTCATGGGCCATGGATAAACATTGGTGACTACGATTGTGGATTGCACTATAGTTGTCCATTTTGTACGCATATTTTCTATCGCCTGTTGTGAACCTTCCTTTTTTGTTGAGTTATAGCTACATTTAATAAACCACTCGTGTTTGAGTTTTCATGGGCCATCGATCAACTTCGGTCACTACGCTTGTGGATTACATTGTAGTTGTGCATTCTATATGTGTATTTTCTATCGACTTTTGCAAACCTTCAATTTTTGTTGAATTATAGCCGCACTTAGGAAACTACTCGTGTTTGAGTTTTCATGGGCCATCGATCAACTTTGGTGAGTACAATTGTTGACTGCACTGTAGTTTTCCATTTGGTACGCATATTTTCTATCACCTTTCGTGAACCTTCTCTTTTTGTTGAGTGAAAAAATAGTTTTTCTAAGAAAGCATGATCTAGGTTTACTTAGAATGACATTTTCTACAATACCCATTTCTCAAATTTCTCATAAAAAGATTCAAAATTTTTGCCTGTGTTACCTCCACTACTTCTAGTTTCAAAAAACTCTATCTTTTTCAAGAACAAATAGTTTCAAAAAACGGACGATCTCAGTGGCAAACAAACACCTATAAAACCCATATTTTTCAATTTTCCTAGAAGAAAATTGTTTTATAGATTCTATTTTTGAGGGGTTCTTTCATGTTGGTGAAAAATTATTTCTTTGAAAAAGGGACAATTTTGATTTACTCAAAATGACATTCGAGCTACAAAACCCATTTCTTAGATTTTTCATAAAAAGGTTCAAATTTGTTGACTATGCTACTACTTCTACTTTTCAAAAAAATCCATCTTTTTGAAAAGCAACTTATTTTTTCAAAAAATAGATGATCTAAATCTCTTCAGCACACCAACACCTATAAAACCCATACTTTTTTATTTTCCCAAAAAAAAAAATATTTCGTAGATTCAATTTTTGAGAGGTTCTTTCATGTTGGTGAACAATTATTTTTTTAGAAAAAGGACAATTTGGGTTTACTAAGAATGACATTCTTTATAAAACCCATTTCTCAGATTTTTCATAAAAAGAATCAAAATTTGCTATGCCCTTAATATTATTTTACATCGGGTTATGAATAGTCGGCTTGTGGCTGTCTTAACTCTCTATTAAGTCATATTATCATTAGTATATTGTTATTTAGTTGTTTAGGTTGGCCTAAGTCTTATATAAGTGTGTCTAAGTCGGCCTAGGTGATATCCTTGGCATAAATAGTTATATATAGGAAGTTGTGAGTCTTATTTCATCATCAAGTGTGAAGTGTGTTCTCATTAGAGATATTTGGAGGTTTTCCCCCTTGAAGTGGCTTGTTATTCTCAGTTTTTATCAAGTATTTGCAACATATTTCATATCATATTCTTCTATTGTGCAAGTTATTTCATAACAAGTGGTATCAGAGCATGATCTTGGCACCATAGAGGCAAGGTTTTTCTCAATTTTAAAGGTGATTTTGGGAAGAGCATATCTTTCAGATTTTGGAAAATTTTCGTTCTAATTTTTAAAGGGTTTTTGAAGAACATATTGAAGAAGCTACAGTCTAGATTTTAGAAGAATTGGAGCAGAATTAAGCGAATTATTGCAGAATTAGGGTTTCTACACTATTTTTTTGGAATCTACATATCTCGCACATCTTGTTGAATTGGACTCTGAATTTTATTGCGTTTTTGAAGACATAATAAAGGAGATTATAGTAAAAGTTTGAGAGAATTTAAGTTTCATTTGTGTGATTTATTTCAACATTAGTGGTTTCCATCATGTCGGGGCCTTCAACAAGGGGTAAAAAGAATGTCACTCCGGGGAAGACTCCTGATAAGGATGGTGAAACAATCGAGGATATTACTCATAATGAGGAACTCAATAAGGTCAAGGAAGAAATTTCCTCAATTAAGATGGATATGTGTGACCTAAGAGGAGATATATCAGACATACGAAACATGTTAAGCACCTATAGGGCTGAATCAAGAAAGGAGTTCTCAAGTGTCCAAGGTGAAAATTTTAGGTTAGCTACTACTGACACAAGCTTTAGTACTCCTATGGCATCTAGGAATTTATTTCCAAAGGTGGATATGCGCAAGTTTGATGGTGATCTCAACATGGATAAACCAAATGGAGAATTTTGAAGCACAACAAATCCAAATGGACAAAAGGTCACGATTGCTTCCTTATATCTAGAACTAGATCAATTCATTTGGCATCGCTGGCTTTGCACCATCAAGTAAAAGGGGCTCACCGTCTCATGGTCAATTTTTACAGAGGAACTCCAAGCACAATATAGCAATAGCATCACAGACAACTTCTTCAGCCAACTAGCTAAACTTCAACAAACAGGATCAGTTAAGGATTATATTCAGCAATTCCAAAATCTATCCTTAAGGGTGGATTCAATTACTGAGGAAAACTTGAATGACTTATTCTTGGGTGGTCTCAAGGATCACATTCAATATGAGGTACGCATGTTTAGCCCTAGTTCCATAAATGATTCTTTTATCTTAACACGCAGGGTAGAGGAGAAGTATTTGATTCCTAAGAAGCAAGGGGCTAATGTGACAAGAGAGAAAGGATATTCAACACAACCTACTAAGTTGACTCCACAACAAATTGAGGAGAAAAGAGCAAAGGGCTTGTGTTTCAATTGTGATAGAAAATACAGTCGAGGACATAAATGCAGTGAAAAGAAATTGTTTTATATTGAGGGTCCCAATGAGGAAGAAGTATAGAGTGGAACCCACACTAGAAGATGAAAGGGGAGTCAAAATGAGAATCACATGATTTCAACCAACTGCCATTATTTCTGCACTCTCGTTTCAGCCTCCACAAACTCTCTCAAGGTGAAGTTAATAAAAAGGTATGTACAGTGTCGATCGAATTTCGTAGTACTCATAATTTCATCAACAAAAAGTTAGCTACTTGTCTAAATTGTTTTATATATCTAACTCTAGAGTTTCAGGTTTTGATTGTAGATGGTGGTATAGTTAGTTGTTCAGGGAAGTGTCACAGCATTAAATTATCCATGGGATATTGTCAACTTGATACCCCAATGTACGCGATATCCATGGGTGCAACATATATTGTTTTGGGATTACGATGGCTTACTACATTGGGAACAATTGAGATGAACTCCAAAAAACTATTCATGAGATTCAATTGAAGGAAGGCTAGTAGAGCTAAGGCTGAAGGCAAAACTCTGACAAATGGTAAAGCTCTCATCAAATGCAAAAGTTGCTTAAGAAAGGAGTGGATGGATTTGTAGCCCAACTATGTTCATTAGAAGTCTCAATCTAATACTCCTACTCATCCAGATTTGTAAGCTATAATTGATCATCACTCAGTTGTTCTTGGAGATATGCCTAAAGGACTTCCTCCTAAGAGGGATCATGATCATGCCATATAGTTAGTCCTAGGGAGCCAACCACCTAACATCAGGCCTTACAAGTATCCACACATAAAAAAGAGTGAGATAGAAAAGATTGTTGAAGAGATGCCATAGGTGTGAATCATCGTATAGCCAAGTGTCATTCTCACCGCGGGTGATGGTATGTAAGAAGATGATACTTTAAATATGTGTCCAAGATTATATGTCATAACATGCACACCATTAAAGATAAGTTTCCAATTCCAATATTGATGATTTTCAGGGATGAATTAAATGGATTATGTTTTTTACCAAGTTAGATCTTTGGATCTGCTACCATCTGCATTGGGCGGGAGGAAGATATTTGTGGTGTGATCATGATGAAACAAAAGTGGCAATATGGATGGGTATTTGTATTGGGTGGCTGGATTTAATTTTTTTTTTACCCAAAATTAATGAAATGAAAAGGGTTTTTGAAGGAGATTCTCAGCTTCCCACCAATATAAATTATTCTTTACTTTGAATTAATAAAATAATTATTATTCATTTTCTATTTGAATTATGACTAAAGTCCTCGGATTGATAGGTCGAATGAAAACCATCGAAGTGGTTAGCACTTCAAATGGTATCACATTTTTTGTAACCAAAACATGTCACATTCTATGATCCATATACTATAGGATTAAAAAAAATTTGAATTTATGAAGTTTTGACCAAGTTAAGGTGGTTAGACACACGAAGCCAAGTATTTTAAAAGTTATAAAAAAAAAAAATCATAATTAATTATTTATTTTGGAAATAAAATTATAAAAATATGCATCACATCGGGACATGAGTCCTCTACTTATATCTAAAATCTTATAAAAAAATATTATCATTTTATTGTGGTTAGGGTGGTCAGACATACACCCACTTCTTAGTTTTTCCCTGAAATTTAGGTACTACTGCATTGAAATTTCAAATTGTCACCAAATAGATTTTTAAAAAATAAAAATAAACCTAGTAGTTTAGAAACTACATTCAATTTTCTACAAATTCTATTCTTACATATCTTTGAAATAATATAGATAACTTATTCAAATTTTTATGTCAAGTTGCCTAACTCTGATTTTTCTGAATTTTTTGCCACTTAAGGGCCTGTTTTTTCCATGATGATCCTGCACATACCCTTGTAAGACAACATTTCGGACTCATGAAGGTCATTATGAATTTTTAGTGATGCCATTTGGTCTTACCAATGCACCATCTACATTCCAAAGCTTGATGAATTCCATTTTAAAGAAGTTATTGAGAAAGTTTGTGTTAGTATTCTTTGATGATATATTAATTTATAGCAAGACTTGGGAAGAACATTTGCAACATGTGGACCAAGCATTACAAATACTTGAATATCATAGCTCCATGCTAAGCCAAGGGTGCTTTTATTCATGAGGTGGAGTATTTGGGACACATATTTTCACATGAAGGAGTAAAGGTGGACGCTAACAAAATTAAGGCTATCATGGAATGGCCCATTCCAAAAACCATTAAGAAACTGAGAGGATTCTTGGGATTGACAGGGTACTATAGAAGATTTGTGAAGAATTATTTTAGTATAGCAACACCTCTCACCACTCTATTGAAGAAGGATTCCTTTCATTGGAATGAGTCTGCCAATACAACATTTGAGAGATTGAAGGAGGCTATGTAACTTCTAGTACTTAAGCACTGACTTCACCAAGGAATTCATTGTGGAAACGGGATGCTTCAGAATGGGATAGAGCAAAGGTTTTGCAAAAGAAGGTCAACCAATTGCTTTTTAGAGTCGTCAATTAAAAGGTAAGAATCAACTAAAACCTATTTATGAGAAGGAAATGCTAGCAATACTCCATGCAGTGAAACAATGGTGGCCTTATCTATTGGGTAGACATTTCAAGGTTATGATAGATCATGATAGCCTAAAATATTTTTTGGAACAACGACTATCTTCTAAAGAGAAACAAAAATGGGTCACTAAGATGTTAGGATATGACTTTGAGATTGTATATAAGAAAGGGAATGAAAATATTGTCACAGATGCACTGTCAAGGAAGGATGAGAAAGATGAAGCCTTATTGTGTGCCCTTTCAATATTACAAGAAAATTGGGTGGAGGAAGCCAAAGTAGAGTGGCAAAATGATGTTGTGAAAAGTAATCTCATCGAGCAATTAAAAAGTGATCCTAGTAGTTCAGATAAGTTTTGTTGGAAGGGAGATAATTTCTCATGTTGAACTGTCCAAACCATTCTCAGCAGAGTTGCATGAGTCCTAGTAGTGGTCATTCAAGATTTTGAAGACATATCATCGAGCCAAGCAAGATTTCTTTTGGGAGGCTAAAGGGTGATGTTCAAAAATTTGTACGAATGTTTGTGTCTCAAAGGGCATAAAGGGGAGACAATAAGACAATTTTCCAAAATTCTTTGCAACCCTTATCTATTCAGCCAGTCATAAAGAGGTATCCATGGACTTCATCACAAGGCTTCCCAAATCTAAAGGTCATAATGTCATCATGGTGGTAGTTGATCGGCTCACTAAATATGCACATTTCATTGCATTAGCACATCCTTTTACAACAAGTGTAGTGGCTAAAGCTTTTTTTGAGAATATCCAAAAGCTACATGGTACACCTAAAGTTATTGTTAGTGATCATGATCCTATCTTCACTAGTCACTTTTGGAAAAGATTTCTATTCATGTTTGGGTACCCAATTGCTCTTAGCTCTTCATACCACCCTCAATCGATGGGGAAACAGAGGTTGTTAATAAGGTTGAAGGATATCTACGTTTCACTGTAGAAATAAATCCCAAGCAGATTGGCTACCACTTACAGAATGGTGGTATAACACTTATTTTCATAGCTCATCAAAAATGTCTCCATTTTGGCACTTTATGAATATCATCCTCCTTCCATCACATCATCAATTAAGGTGTCCCCAAGAGTTTAGGCAGTAGAAGACCACTTGCTTCATCAACAACAAGTACTTTCAGGACTCAAGGAGAATTTAGCCATGGCACAAAATCGAATGAAACAACAGGTAGACCAACATCATAGTGAAAGAAGTTTTGAAGTTGGGGATTGGGTCTTCTTGCGATAGCAGCCTTATAAGAAAATCTCACTAAAGCAGCAAAGAAAGAATAATAAGTTGTCTCCAAAGTATTATGGTCCATACCAAATCATGCAGAAGATCGGTAGTGTTGCCTACAAGCTTGAGTTGCCACCAACAACAAAGATACATCCAATTTTTCATGTTTCCTATTTGAAGAAGGTAATTGGGCATAATATTCCCACTCAAACAACACTTCCAGAGTTGATGAAGAAGGAAGAATCATTTTGGAACCAAGTGCATTCGTCAAACACGACAAAGAAGTTGAGGAATAGAATCATCACTGAGTATCTCATCCAATGGAAGAAGTTACCAGTTGAAGATGCCACATGGGAAGATGAGGAGTTCATTTAAAGTCCAAACTTGATTAGCATTGAGGACAATGCTTCTTTGAAGAAGGGGGGCATGCTATGCCCTTAATATTATTGTACATCGAGTTATGAATAGTCGTCTTGTGGCTATCTTAACTCTCTATTAAGTCATATTATCATTAGTATATTGTTATTTAGTTGTTTAGGTCAGCCTAAGTCTTATATAGGTGTGTCTAAGTCGGCCTAGGTGATATCCTTGGCATTAATAGGTATATATAGGAGGTTGTGAGTCTTATTTCATCATCAAGTGTGAAGTGTGTTCTCATTAGAGATATTTGGAGGTTTGCCCCCTCGAAATGGCTTGTTACATCTAATGCATAGGAGGTTGTGAGTCTTTTTTAAGAAGTTATTTTTTCAAAAAATGGACGATTTGGGTCTCTTTAGCACATGCCAACTATAAAACCCATATATTCGATTTTCCAAAAAAAACTGTTTCATAGATTCTATTTTTGAGGGGTTCTTGCATGTTGGTGAAAAATTAGTTTTTCGAAATAAGGACGATGTGGGTCTACTTAGAACGACATTCTCTACAAAACCGATTTCTCAGATATTTCATAAAACGATTGAAAAAAAATTCCTCTATTACCACTATTGCTTCTACTTTTTAATAAAAACTATCTTTTTAAAAAACAACTTATTTTTTCAAAAAATAGACAATCTGAACCTCTTGAACACACTAGCACAGGTATAAAACCCATATATTTGATTTTACCAAAAAAAACTGTTTCATAGATTCTACTTTTGAGGGGTTATTGCATGTTGGTGAAATATTAGTTTTTTGAAAAGAGGACGATTTGGGTCTGAATGACATTCTCTACAGAACCCATTTATCTCATTTTTCATAAAACAATTCAAAAATATTTCCTTTATTACCTCTACTGCTTCTACTTTTCAAACAAATCTATCTTTCTCAAGAAGATATTTTTTCAAAAAATAGACAATCTGGGTCTCCTTAGCACATGAACACTATAAAACCCATATAGTCAATATTCCCAAAAAAATTGTTTCATAGATTCTATTTTTGAGGGGTTCTTGCATATTGGTGAAAAATTAGTTTTTTGAAATAAGCACGATATGGGTCTACTCAGAACGACATTCTCTACAAAACCCATTTCTTAGATATTTCATAAAAAAATTGAAAATTTTTGCCTATGTTACACCTCTACTACTTCTACTTTTGAAAAAAACCTATCTTTTTCAAGAATAAATATTTTTTTCAAAAACCAGACGATCTTGATCTCTCTTTAGCACATGTGCACCTATAAAACCCATATTTTTTATTTTCCCAAAAAAAATTGTTTCATAGATTATATTTTTTAGGGTTTCTTATATGTTGGTGAAAACCTAGTTTTTTAGAAAAAAGTATGATCTAGGCGTATTCAGAACGACATTCTTTACAAAAAACATTTCTCATATTTTTCATAAAAAGATTCAAAAAAATCACCTCTGTTATCTCTACTATTTCTACTTTTCAAAAAAATCTCTTTCAAAAACTTATTTTAAATAAAAACAGACGATCTGGGTGTCTTTAGCTGTCGAGCACCTATAGAACCCATATATTCAATTTTCCCAAAAAAAAATTAATCTTAGATTGTATTTTTTAGAAGGCTCTTGCATGTTGGTGAAAATTTAGATTTTTGAAAAAAGGACGATCTGGGTCTACTCAGAACGAATCCCATTTCTAAGATTTATTATTAAAAGATTGAAAAAATTTGCCTCGGTTACCTCCACTTCTTCTAATTTTAAGAAAAATCTATCTTTTTCAAGAAAAACTTATTTTTTTCAAAAAATGGACGATCAGGGTCTCTTTAGCACACAAGAACTTATAAAATACAGATTTTTGATTTCCCAAAAAAAAAAATTGTTTAGTAGATTTTATTTTTGACGGGTTCTTACATGTTGGTGAAAAATTAATTTTTCAAAAAAAGGATGATTTGGATTCACGTAAAATGACATTCTCAACAAAACCCATTTCTAAAAATTTTCACAAAAAGATTGAAAACAATTGCCTTAGTTTCCTCTACTACTTTTATTTTTCAAGAAAATCTATCTATTTCAAAAATGACTTATTTTTTAAAAAAATGGATGATTAGGGTCTTTTCCGCACACAAGCACCTATAAACCCATATTTTCGATTGTCCCAAAACAAATTGTTTCGTAGATTATATTTTTGAGGGGTTAGTGCATGTTGCTGAAAAATTAGTTTTTCAAAAATAGGACAATCTGGGTCTACTCAGAATGACTATCTCTACGAAACCTATTTCTCAGATTTTCCATTAAAATAATCAAAAAAAATTCCTCTGTTACCTCCACTTCTTCTACTTAATATAATAATTTTCAAGAACAACTTATTTTTTGAAAAACCAAATGATCTTGGTCTCTTGAGCACACGATTACCTATAAAACTCATACTTTCAATTTTCCCAAAAAAAATTGTTTCGTAGATTCTATTTTTGAGAGGTTCTTGCATGTTGGTGAAATATCAGTTTTCCAAAAAAGGACGATCTGGGTGTACTCTGAATGGCATTCTCTACAAAACCCATTTATCCCATTTTTTATAAAAAGATTAAAAAAAATTGCCTCTATTACCTCTATTGCTTCTATTTTTCAAAAAAATATATCATTTTCAAGAAGAATTTTATTTTTCAAAACACAGATGATCTGGGTCTCTTTAGCACATGAACACCTATAAAACCCATATTTTCTATTTTCTAAAAAAAATATATTCGTAGATTCTATTTTTGAGTTCTTACATGTTGGTGAAAAATTAGCTTTTTGAAAAAAAGACGATTTGGATCTTCTCAGAATGACATTCTCTACAAAACCCATTTCTCAGAATTTTCATAAAAATATTCAAAAAAATTTCCTCTATTACCTCTACTGCTTCTACTTTTGAAAAATTTTTATCTTTTTCAAAAAATAGACGATCTGGGTCTCTTTAGCTCTCGAGCACCTATAAAACGCATATTTTTTATTTTCCCAAAAAAAATTGTTTCGTAGATTCTATTTTTGAGGGGTTCTTTCATGTAGGTGAAAAATTTGTTTTCCAAAAAGAGGACGATCTGGGTCTACTCAGAATGACATTCTCTGCAAATCTCATTTCTTAGATTTTTCATTAAAAGATTTTTAAAAAATTCCTTTATTACCTCCACTACTTCTATTTTTCAAAAAAATCTATCTTTTTCAAGAACAAATTATTTTTTCAAATCTAGATGATCTGGGTCTCTTGAGCACACGAATACCTATAAAAGCCATATTTTTTATTTTCCCACAAAAAATTGTTGCATAGATTCCATTTTTGACGGGCTCTTGCATGTTGGTGAAATATTAGTGGTTTCCTAAATGCAGCTATAAAGTTATGAAAAATGAAGGTTTGCGAAAGGCAATAGAAAATATGCATATAGAATGGACAACTACACTGCAATCCACAATTATAGTAAGCAAAGTTGATCGATGGCCTGTGAAATCTCATACATGGGCGGTTTCCTAGGTGCAGTTATAACTCAACGAAAAATGAAGTTTCACGAAAGCCGATAGAAAATACATAGATAGAATGCACAACTAAACTGTCATGAAAAATCTTAGTTACCAAAGTTGATCGATGGCCCATGAAAACTCAAACACGAGCATTTTCCCAAATATCGCTATAACTCAACAAAAACTAAAGGTTTGTGAAGGCCAATTAAATATGTGTATAGAATGCACAATTACATTACAATCCACAATTGTAGTCACCAAAGTTGATAGATGACACACAAAAATTCAAACATGAGTGGTTTCCTAAATGCGGCTATAACTCAAAAAAAAATTAGGGTTCGCGAAAGGCGATAGAAAATACACATATAGAGTGCACAACTACAATCTAATCAACAATGTTATTCACCAAAGTTGATTGATGGCCCACGAAAACTCAAACACGGGCATTTTCGTAAATGCAGGTATAACTCAACAAAAAATGAAGGTTCGTGAAAGGTGATTAAAAATATGCATACAAAATGCACAACTACAATACATACACAATCCTAATCACTAAAGTTAATTTATGGCCCATAAAAACTAAAACATGAGCAATTTCCTAAATGCGGCTATAGCTCAACAAAAATTGAAAGTTCACAAAAGGCAATAGAAAGTACGCATTCAGAATGGAAAACTACAGTACAATCCACAATTGCACTCACCAAAGTTGATCGATGGCCCACGAAAATTCAAACACGAGTGGTTTGCTAAGTGCAGTTATAAGTCAACGAATAATGAAGGTTCGCAAAAGTTAATAGAAAATACAGGTATAAAATGTACAACTATAGTGTAATCCACAATCCTAGTTACCAAATTTGATTGATGTCCCAAGATAACTCTAACACGAGTGTTTTATTAAATGCGGCTATAACTCATCAAAAAATAAAGGTTCTTGCAAGGCAATTAAGAATATGCGTACATAATGCACAACTAGAATATAATCCACAATCGTAGTCACTAAAGTTGATCGATGGCCTAGAAAAACTCAAACATGAGAGGTTTCATAATTGAGGCTATAACTCAACAAAAAATTAAGTTTTGCGGAAGGTGATAGAAAATAGGCGTATAGAATGTACAAATACAATGTAATCTATAAGCGTAGTCACCAAAGTTGATTGATGGCCCACGAAAACTCAAACTCAAGAGGTTTCCTAAATACGGTTGTAACTCAACAAAAAATGACTGTTCGCAAAAGTCGAAAGAAAATACGCGTACGGAATGGAGAACTACAGTGCAATACACAATCATTGTGACAAAAGTTGATATATGGCCCATGAAAATGCAAACACGAGCAGTTTCCAAAGTGCAGCTATCACTCAACGAAAAATGAAGTTTGGAAAAAGAAGATAGAAAATATGATTGTTTTCCTAAATGCAGCTATAACTCAACATAAAATGAAGTTTCGTGAAAGGCGATTAAAAATATGCGTACAAAAACTCAATCTGCAATCCACAATTGTAGTCACCAAAGTTGATGGATGGCTCATGAAAACTCAAACACAAGCGGATTCCTAAATGCAGCTATAACTCAACAAAAAATTAAGGTTTGTGAGAGGCGATAGAAAATTAGAGTTCATAATGCACAACTTCAGTGCAATCCACAATTTTAGTCACCAAAGTTGATTGAGGGCCCATGAAAACTTAAACACAAGCAGTTTCCTAAATGCATCTATAACTCAACAAGAAAAGAAAGTTCACAAAAGGCGATAAAAAATACGTGTACAAAATTGACAACCATAGTGCAATCCACAATCGCACTCACCAAGTTGATGGGTGGCCCACGAAAACTCAAACATGAGTTGTTTCCTAAATGCGGCTATAACTCAACAAAAAATGAATGTTCACAAAAGGCGATAGAAAATACACGTAAAAAATTCCTAACTATAGTGTGATCCACAATCGTAGTCACCAAAGTTAATCGATGGCCCATGAAAATGAAAACGCGAGCTTTTTCCTAAATGCGGCTATAAGTCAACTAAAAATGAAGGTTCATGAAAGACGGTAGAAAATATGTGTACAGAATGGACAACTATAGTGTAATCCACTAGAGTTGATAGATGGCCCACGAAAACTAAACCACCAACTGTTTGATAAATGCGGCTATAACTGAAAAAAAAAGGAAGGTTCGCGAAAGGCGATAGAAAATATGTGTAGAGAATGAATAACTATAGTGCAGACAACAATCGTAGTCATGAAAGATGATTGATGCCCCATGAAAAATGAAACACGAGCGGTTTAATAACTACGGCTATAACTCAACAAAAAATGAAGGTTTGCGAATGTAGATAGAAAATACACGTACAAACAACACAACTACAGTGCAATCCACAATCGCAGTCACCAAAGTTGATCAATGGCCCACGAAAACTCAAACACGAGCGGTTTCCTAATTGCGGGTATAACTCAACAAAAAATGAAGGTCCGTGATAGGTGTTAGAAAACACACGTATAGCATTGTAATGCTCAAATACATTGTAATCCTTAAGCATAGTCACCAAAGTTGATCAAAGGCTCATGAAAACTCAAACTCCAGTGGTTTCCTAAATACGGCTATAACAAAACAAAAAATGAAGGTTCTCAAAAGGAGATATAAAATAAACGTACATATTGGACAACTATAGTGCAATCCACAATTGTAGTCACCAAAGTTGATCAATGGCCCATGAAAACTCATACACGAGTGGTTTCCTAAATGCGGCTATAACTCAACAAAAAAGGAAGGTTCGCAAAAGGCGCTAGAAAATACGTGTATAAAATCCACAACTATAGTGTAATCCACAAGCGTATTCACCAAAGTTGATCGATGGCACACAAAAACTCAAATTCAAGCGATTTCCTAAATATGGTTATAACTCAACAAAAGTTGAAGGTTCGCAAAAGCTGATAGAAAATAAGTGTACAGAATGGAGAATTACAGTGCAATTCACAATCGTAGTCACCAAATTTAATCGATGGCCTACGAAAACTCAAAGACGAGCGGTTTCGTAAATGCAATTATAACTCAACGAAAATTGAACATTTGCCAAAGGCAATAGAAAATACACATATAAATTGCAAAACTACTGTGTAATCCACAATTGTAGTCACCAAAGTTGATCGATGGCCCATGAAAAGTCAAACTTGAGTGGTTTCCTAAATACAAATATATTTCAACAAAAAATGAAGGTTGATGAAAGACGATAGAAAATACACATACATAATGGACAACTACAATGCAATCCACAATCATAGTCACCAAAGTTGTTTGATGGCCCACAAAAACTCAAACACAACTGTTTTCTTAAATGCAGCTATAACTGAAGAAAAATGAAGGTTCATCAAAGGCGATTAAAAATATGTGTACAAAATGCACAACTATAGTAGAATCCATAATCGTAGTCACCAAAATTAATCGATGGGCCATGAAAACACAAACAACACCTTCAGTTTTAGTTGAGTCATAGCCGCATTGAGGAAAACACTCGTGTTTAAGTTTTTGTGGGCCATAAATCAACATTGGTGACTACGATTGTGGATTGCACTATAGTTGTGCATTTTGCATGCATATTTATCATCGCCTTTCAAGAACCTTCATTTTTTGTTGAGGTATAGCTGCACTAAGAAAACCACTCGTCTTTGAGTTTTTATGGGCCATCGATCAACATTGGTGACTATCATTGTGGATTGCACTATAGTCATCCATTCCATACATGTATTTTCTATTGCCTTTCACAAACCTTCATTTTTTGATGAGTTACAACTGCATTTAGGAAAACGCTCGTGTTTGAGTTTTTATGGGCAATCAATCAACTTTTCTGACTACACTTGTGAATTACACTATAGTTATGCATTATATAGGAATATTTTCTATCGCCTTTCACGAACGTTCATTTTTTGTTGTGTTATAGTCGCATTTAGGAAAACGCTCGTGTTTGAATTTTCGTGGGCCATCGATCAACTTTGGTAACTATGATTGTGGATTACAATATAGTTATGCATACTATACGCGTATATTGTATCAACTCTCGCGAACCTTCATTATTAGTTGAGTTATAACTGCACTTAGCAAACCACCCTTGTTTGAATTTTCGTGGACCATCGATCAACTTTGGTGTGTACAATTGTGGATTGCACTGTAGATGTCCATTCTATATGTGTATTTTCTATCACCTTTCACGAACATTCAATTTTTGTTTAGTTACAACCCCATTTAGGAAACCGTTGATGTTTTAGTTTTTGTGGGCCATAAATCAACATTAGTGATTATGATTGTGTATTGCACTATAGTTGTACATTCTCTATGCATATTTTTAATTGCCACAAAAACTCAAACTCCAATAGTTTCCTAAATGCAACTATAACTCAACAAAAAATGAAGGTTCGCAAAAGGCGATAGAAAATAAACATACAGAATGGATAACTACAGTTTAATCCACAATTGTAGTCACCAAATTTGATCGATGGCCCATGAAAACTAAAAAAAAATGAATGTTCATGAAATGTGATATAAACTACGTGTATAAAATACACAACTACAGTGTAATCCGCAAGACTAATCAACAAAGTTGATCGATGGCCCATGAAAACTCAAACATGTGCGGTTTCCTAAATGCGAATATAGCTCAACAAAAAAAAAGGTTTGCAAGAGGGGATAGAAAATTATTGTTCATAATGAACAGCTACAGTGCAATCCACAATTGTACTCACCAAATTTGATCGATGGCACACAAAATATCAAACACGAGTTGTTTCCTAAATGCAGCTATAATTTAATAAAAAATGAAGGTTCACGAAAGGCGATAGAAAATACGGGTCCAAAATTCACTACTACAAGTAATCCACAGACGTAGTCAGAAGAGTTGATGGATGGCCAATGAAAAACTCAAAAACGAGCAGTTTCCTATGTGCAGCTATAACTCAACAAAAAATGATTGTTCAAGAAAGGCAATAGAAAATACATGTACAAAATCGGCAACTGTAGTGTAATCCACAATTGTACTCACCAAAGCTGATTCATGGCCCATGAAAGCTCAAACACGAGCGTTTTCCTAAACAGAGCTATAACTCAACAAAAAATGAAGCTTCAGAAAAGGTGATAGAAAATACGAGTATAAAATGGACAACTATAGTGCAAACCACAATCGTAGTCACAAGAGTTGATCAATGGCCCACGAAAACTCAAACACAAGTGCTTTCATAAATGCAGTTATAACACAACAAAAAATGAAGGTTCGCAAAAGGGCATAGAAAATATGTGTACAAAACGAACAGCTACAGTGCAATCCACAATCTTAGTCACCAAAGTTTATTGATGGCCTGCAAAAACTAAAACATGAGCGGTTTCATAAATGCGGCTATAACTCAACAAAAAATGAAGGTTTCCAAAAAGTGATAGAAAATACGCGTATAGAATGCTCAACTACAATATAATCCACAAGAGTAGTCACCAAAGTTGATCAATGGCTCATGAAAACTCAAATTCAAGCGGTCTCCTAAATGTGGTTAGAACTGAACAAAAAGTGATGGTTCACCAAAGGGGATTGAAAATAAACATATAGAATGAACAAGTACAGTGGAATCCACAATCGTAGTCACAAAAGTTGATCAATGGCCCACGAAAACTCAAACACGAACGGTTTCCTAAATGCGGTTATAACTCAACAAAAAAAGAAGGTTCACGAGTGGTAATAGAAAATACTCGTATAGAATGCTCAACTAAAGTATAAACCACAAGCACCAAAGATGATCGATGGCCCATGAAAACTCAAACTTGAGTGGTTTCCTAAATGTGGTTAGAACTAAATAAAAAATGAAGGTTCACAAAAGAGGATAGAAAATAAATGTGTAGAATGCAGAACTACAGTGCAATCCACAATCGTAGTCATCTAAGTTGATCTATGGCCCAAGAAAACTTAACCATGAGTGGTTTGTTAAGTGTAGCAAAAACTAATCAAAAAATGAAGGTTCGAGAAAGGCAAGAGAAAATATGCGTATAGAATGCACAACTACTGTCTAATCCACAATCGTAGTCACCAAAGTTGATCGATGGCTCACGAACAATCGTAATCATGAAAGTTGATTAATGGCCCACAAAAACTCAAACTTGGGCAGTTTCCTAAATGTGGCTATAATTCAACAAAAAATGAAGGTTTGGGAAAGGCGATAGAAAATACACGTATGGAATGGATGACTACAGTGGAATC
The DNA here is from genome assembly GCA_007258455.2 of Sequoia sempervirens. Lineage (NCBI taxonomy): Eukaryota > Viridiplantae > Streptophyta > Pinopsida > Cupressales > Cupressaceae > Sequoia > Sequoia sempervirens. Next base: position 22,642 of record VDFB02041489.1, read on the forward strand.
CACAATCATAGTCACCAAAGTTGACCGATGGGCCACGAAAACTCAAACACAAGCGGTTTCTTAAGCGTAGCTATAACTCAACAAAAAATGAAGGTTCTCGAAAGGTGGTAGAAAATACATGTACAGAATGCCCAACTAGAGTGTTATCCACAAGCGTAGACACTAAAGTTGATCGATGGCCCATGAAAACTGAAACTCAAAAAGTTTCCTAATTGCAGCTATAACTGAACAAAAAATGAAGGTTCACGAAAGCTGATAGAAAATACAAATACAAAATGGACAACTACCTTGCTGATTGATGGCCCATGAATACTCAAACACGAGCATTTTCCTAAATGTGGCTATAATTCAACAAAAAAGGGAGGTTCGTGAAAGGCGATTAAAGATATTCGTACAAAATGGACAATTACAGTACAATCCACAATTGTAGTCACCAAATTTGATCGATCGCCGAAGAAAACACGAACATGAGCTGTGTTTAGGAAATCACTCATGATTGAGTTTTGTGGGCCATCGTTCACCTTTGGTGACTATGATGGTGGATTGTACTCTAGGTTTGCATTCTGTACGCATATTTTTAATCGCCTTTCGCGGGCCTTAATTTTTTGTTGAGTTATAGCCGCATTTAGGAAAACACTCGTGTTTCAATTTTCATGGGCCATCGATTCTCTTTGGTGACTACTATTGTGGATTGCACTATAGTTGTCCATTCTAAATTTGTATTTTCTATTGCCTTTCATGAACCTTCATTTTTTTTTGAGCTATAGACAAATTTATGGAACAACTCTTATTTGAGATTTCATGAGCCATTGATCAACTTTGGTGACTACGATTGTGGATTGCAATTTAGTTGTCCAATCTGTATGCGTATTTTCTATTGCCTTTCCTAAACTTTCAACTTTTGTTGAGTTATAGCCACATTTAGGAAACCGCTCATCTTTGAGCTTTTGTGGGCCATCAATCAACTTTGGTGACTACGATTGAGGATTGCACTATAGTTGTGCAATCTATACGTGTATTTTCTATCGAATGTCACGAACCTTCATGTTTTTGTTTTTATGGGCCACCGATCAACTTTGGTGACTACGATAGTGGATTGTACTATAGTTTTGCATTTTGTACACATATTTTTGAACACCTTTCACAAACCTTCATTTTTTGTTGAGTTATAGCCACATTTAGGAAAATGCTCATGTTTGAGTTTTCATGGGCCATTGATCAACTTTGGTAACTACGCTTGTGGATTAAATTGTAGTTGTTAATTCTATACATGTATTTTCTATCACTAATGTTCGAGTTTTTGTGTGCCATCGATTAACTTTGGTAACTTCAATTTTGGATTTTACCATATTTGTGCATTTTATACACATAATTTCTATCACCTTTCAATAACCTTCATTTTTAATTGAGTTATAGCCTCACTTAGGAAACCACTCGTGTTTCAATTTTCATTGGCCATTGATCAACTTTGGTGACTATGATTTTGGATTGCATTGTAGTTGTCCAATCTATCTACTTATTTTCTATTGTATTTCGTGAACCTTAATTTTTTGTTGAATGAAACCAAAGGATTGAATATCTTGACCTTCATTTGAAAGAGCTTGAAAAACAACTTGAATTCCAACATTTGAATGAAGTGATGCAATTATCTCATAAGCCTTTATCCTCACCCAAAACTACATCATCCAAGTTCAATGTCCATGAATTTTTGCAAAGGCTAAATGAGAAACCTAAATCTAAGTCCTCAAACACAAATAATATTGAGCAATCATATGATGTCATGTACCTATCTTCATCTCCCATAAGTCAAAATAAACCACGAGTCTTTCACCCAAGTTAATGAATCTATCCAACCCTCCTCTCTCATCATACCATCTCCATTCAATGATACCAAAAAAATCCAATGCTCTCCAATCTTTGACCAAGATCCCATCTCTCAAGAACCTCATCATGATCCCCTTATCTCTTTTTATTTCATCCAAGATGATCCCCTTCCATCTCAAATGAAAAGTATCTTTCCAAATCCTCCTTCCATGCCATCTCATGATTCCATCATATCCAATGATCAAGATAGGCGCATTTAGGAAAATGATCGTGTTTGGGTTTTCGTGGGCCATTGATCAACATTGGTTAGTAGGATTGTGCATTGCATTGTAGTTGTCCATTTAGTATGCGTACTTTCTATCGCCTTTTGTGAACCTTGATTTTTTCATGAGTTATAGTCCCACTTAGGAAACCACTTGTGTTTGAGTTGTCGTGGGCCATCAATCAACTTTTGTGACTACAATTGTTGATTGCATTGTAGTTGTCCATTCTATACATGTATTTTCTATCGCCTTTTCCAAACTTTAATTATTTTTTTAGTTATAGCCGCATTTAGGAAATTGCTCGAGTTTTAGTTTTCATAGGACATCAATCAACTTTGATTACTATGATTGTGGATTGTACTATAGTTTTTCATTCTCTACGTATATTTTTAATCGACTTTCACAAACTTTTATTTTTTGTTGAGTTATAGCCGTATTTGGGAAATGGCTCATATTTGAGTTTTCGTGTGCCATCGACCAAATTTGGTGACTACGATTGTGGATTCCACTGTAGATGTCCAATCTGTGCACGTATTTTCTATCACCTTTCACGAACCTTCAATTTTCGTTGAGTTATACTTGCATTTAGAAAACCACTCATGTTTGAGTTTTTGTGGGCCATCGATCAACTTTGGAGACTATGCTTGTGGATTACACTATAGTTGTGCATTCTATACACGTATTTTCTATTGCCTTTCCCGAACATTTAGTTTTTGTTGAGTTATAGCTGCATTTAGGAAACCACTCTATTTGAGTTTTTGTGGGCCATCAATCAACTTTGGTGACTACGATTGTGGATTGTAGTATAGTTGTGCATTCTATATGCGTATTTTGTACTTCTTGTCACGAACCTTCATTTTTTCAAGTAATAGCGGTATTTAGTTAACCCTCATGTTTGGGTCTTTATGGGGCATCTATCAACTTTGGTGACTATGATTGTGGATTGTAGTATAGTTTTCCATTCTTTACATGTATATTCTATAGCATTTCGAGAACTTTCATTTTTTGTTGAAATATAGCCACATTTATGAAACCGCTTGGGTTTGACTTTTCATGGGTCATCAATCAACTTTGGCGAATACAATTGTGGATTACACTATAGTTGTGCATTCTATACATGTATTTTATATCGCCTTTCACGAACCTTCATTTTTAGTTGAGTTATAGCCACATTGAGGAAACCGCTCGAGTTTCAGTTTTCATGGGCCATGGATCAAATTTTGTGACTATGCTTGTGTATTATACTGTAGTTGTGCATTGTATACACATATTCTCTATCGCCTTTCATGAATCTTCATTTTTTGTTGATTTATAGCCACATTTAGGAAAACGCTCATGTTTGAGTTTTTGTGGTCCATCAATCAACTTTGGTGACTATGATTGTGGATTGCACTATAGTTGTCCATTTTATACGTGTATTTCCTATCGCCTTTCGTGAACATTCATTTTTTGTTGAGTTATAGCCACATTTAGGAAAAAACTCGAGTTTGAGTTTTCTTGGACCATCAAACAACTTTGGTGACTATGCTTGTGGATTACACTATAGTTGTGCATTGTGTACGCGTATTTTCTATCGCCTTTCGTGAATCACTTTTTTTGTTGAGCTATAGCCGTATTTAGGAAAATGCTCATGTTTGAGTTTTTGTGGGCCATTGATCAACTTTGCTGACTACAATTGTGGATTGTAACTTGATTATGCATTTTGTATGCATATTTTTACTCTCATTTCACGAAACTTCATTTTTTGTTGAGTTATAGCCACATTTAGGAAAACGCTCGTGTTTGAGTTTTCGTAGGCCATCGATCAACTTTGGTGATTGCAATTGTGGATTACACTGTAGTTGTGCATTGTATACGTTTATTTTCTATCACTTTTTGTGAGCCTTCATTTTTTGTTGAGTTATATCCACATTTATGAAATTGCTTGTATTTGAGTTTTCGTGGGTCATCGATCAACTTTGGTGACTACGATTATGCATTGCACTGTAGTTGTCCATTTTGTATGCATATTTTCTATTACTTTTCACAAACCTTTATTTTTTGTTGAGTTATAGCCACAATTAGGAGACCGCTAGTGTCCTAAAGAAACATAGATCATCTATTTTTTGAGAAAATAAGTATTCTTAAAAGAGTTTTTTTTGTAAATTAGAAGCAGTAAAGGTAACATAGGCAAAAAATTTGAATCTTTTTATGAAAAATGGGATTGCACTGTAGTTGTCCATTTTGTATGCATATTTTCTTTTGCCTTTTGTGAACCTTCATTTTTTTAATTATAGCCACATTTAGGAAACAACTCAAGTTTCAGTTTTCTTGCGCCATCGATCAACTTTGGTGACTATGATTGTGGATTGAACTGTAGTTGTGAATTATGTATGCATATTCTTAATTGTCTTTCACAAACCTTT
>VDFB02041492.1:0-24358 GCA_007258455.2 Sequoia sempervirens
TACATGATATTGTAACTAAGACATTGCACAAACATTGAGAGAACATTCACCAAGCCGTAGGAGCAGAGACATCAATGCAGGGAAATGTGGAGCATTTCCTAAACCAATCTAGACAACCAACAACACTACCAACCTTCTTCAATTCATAGAGATCTCCTCAAAAACACATGTGACCTAAGAAGGTAGGAGTACAACATCCATAGAACACTCACATTGAATACCAAACTATAAGACCAAAACATCAACAATGGAGGAATGCAAAGCATTATCCCAAATAGACTTCAATGTAGCTTCTTGAACACTTAAGCAACTTGCAGAGGCCAAAAATTCCTTTCAACAACACATACTTCATTAGGAACATCAGGAGAGGGCATAAGACATATTTTAGACCTTCAACAACATCTCTCCACTATCATTCATGCTTCTAATCCTCATATGAATATATCATTATGAAATCAAATCTACTGACAGTGATAATACATTACATGAACTTCAACAATTCTTCTTTGATAAGGCATGCCATCCAATCATGAACTTCAACAATTCTTATTTGATAATGCATGACATATAGCCATGAACTTCAACAATTATTTTTTTTATAAGGCATGACATCAACTGTGAACTTCAACAATTCTTCTTTGATAAGGCATGAAATCAAACCATGAACTTCATCACCAATGCTAGCCCAAACTGAATATAATAATGACAACAAATAGCAAGGACTAACAACTTACTTCTCAAGTGCTGACATCAATGAAAACCAACACTTAGTGTTGACATCAATGAAAAGTACCAATAATCTCCTTAGTGTTGACATCAATGACAACAAATGCCAACACATGGACCTGTAGTCCATAATCCAATAATGTTTGTAGGGATTGGTAGCACTAAATAATATTGGAAGAGAAAGATGCCATACATGCTATTTCTTTGGATATTACATCCTCTATCAATGGAAGGGTTCCCCTATTGAAGAATGATAAGACAATTACAAAAGAGTGCAGACTGCATAACCTATTTTAAAGAGCCACACATTTACCATAAAATAGTAGTCTTAAGTGACAAAGGCCTCTAAGTATTTTCACATACATGATAAGGTGAATGATGTCAATGGAAAGTGTATGAAGCTTATGATAGTTTATAAAGATATGTTAAGAAAATAATTACCTACAAAATCATAAGAGGATATACACCATTGAAAAGAGAAAACCTCAATAACTAAAAACAATTTTGAATCAATACTTTCACTACAATTGAGGAGGACAATTATTATGAGGACTAATGGTTATATGACAGTCCATGATATATGGAAAGGAAATGAAATTTCGAAGGTAATTAATATGTAATTTTTCATGTACCTACTCATGATGATAATTATTGAGAAAGCTAAAGACAGTTCTCTCAAAACATAGTTATCATATCCTATTCATCCCACACTTTTCATATGATGGAAATTCATAAAGGATAGTTAAAGAAAAAGGGGTACAATGATGTGGGGAACATTCAAAGTGTCAAAAAGAGAGATTACTTTTATTTCTATAGAAAGGTGAGATAGTACTAGATCTATTGGTAGTCATAGGGGGTAGTCTCATATCATCATAGATTTAGGGGATAATTCATAGTCTAAAGGCATATTTAAAAGGGTAAAATTATTGTCATTATACATAGGAAGATTAGCATGCACATAATACTTAAACACAAAGATAATAAATAGTGCAACAAAGGCAACACTTTATCTTATTGTAATGCAAGGATAGACTTGAGTGTCAAGACACAAAGTACAATAAATATTTTATGCATAGTGGATAGTATACATAGAGGAGTATACAAGAGTCGTAAAGAGAAAAGTTGATATTTAATAGGGTTGAAAGTTAAAAGAAACTCTAGAAGGTAGGGTGACTGAATAAGATCGATCCAATATGACCTATGGGATGGTTAAAGATCATATGAAATAAATGAATCAAAACAAAGAGCATGACAGTATCATGGAGAGAGCATAGAAAACAAATGCATATGCATATTCATGATTGGAAAAAGATAATTTTTATTAATGATAGTAGGTTAAAAAATTATATGGCAGTCTAGATAAGGAATGGAGGAGTAATGAATAGATGCAAAGTTCTAACCATACAACGAGAGAGAGAGGTGTTAATGACAGAGATAAAGACAAGGCATATGAACTGCCTTATGGACCCTATGATTATAATATATATGCATTATATGTCTTCCTAATGAGTGAATAAGGGCTTAGTGATGAATTTTTTTATTTTCTTTCAAACAATGTTAAAGGTCAACACCTGCAGGGCATTATTATGACTATAATTAATTTTTTGATTAAGGATTATTGGAATGAATGCATTTTAGTGTAATGTGCTTGGAAAAATTCTTATTTTATTGGTCTTAGTATTCAGTGGGCATGTCCATATTTTCTTCTATCTTGGATATCTAGTGGACAATTGCAATGGTGATCATGAAAAAAAGGAGTTTTCAAAAGCACTTAAAAGACTGTCATGTGATTAGAGAATTGTTGATGTTCCTTTCCAAAGCTTGAAAATCCCTAGTATGATGCATGGAAGTGATATCTATGAATAAAATAAGATAATGCATCATACAATCCATAAGGTGTGAATGGAAAAATCACAAGGTCCATTACAATGGACAATGAACTGAATTGTCATTATTAAATCCTTGTTTCCATCAAGGAAAAATAGGTTTGTGTATTATCAAGTGACATGAAGTGACATCCACAAGGAGGGTTGAAAATATAAATTAAAGAAGAATATTTACCTACCATTTGTGATCCATAAGACATGATTTCCTCATAGGTCAGTCCATAATCATGCAATTAAGATAATGTAGGGACAATAGAAAAACCATCAAATATCAAAGGACTGTCATCAAAAGGATGATAATCTAATAGTTCATAATGAGAAATAAACATCATAGTATGTTGACCTTAAAGAAACATAGAGGACAATGGTAATACCATAAAGGGGTGATAAGGATCAACATAAAGAAGTTTTTAGACATGCAACATGTGTCATTCTTTAGCCCTAAAGTTTCTCCTACACCCTTCTAGGGAGTTTAGTCATTCCTAAGACATTTTCCACATTCCCTATGAGTATGGAGTAAGGATTTATGGATAGTCACAAGGATATATTGATAATTTAATGAGGTGGACAATAGTTGAGGAGATAAAGGAGGTTGAGTGAGCTAGAAAACAAATGGAGAGAATATACGGTAGTTTGACCAAGTTTAAGGAAGTTGAGGGCATCTAGGAGCTATGTTAATGAACCTTGGTTGATAAATAAGGTCAAAATAACAAGTTTTCTTCATTCAACCACCATCTTAAAGCACTTTAAGGATCTAGAAAATAAGGATAACAGTTTTAGATGCCCAAGAAGGTTTGACCTAACAAACTAAAGAAAACACATGCCATTCATTTGTCAAAGGATGTTCCTAATATCCAACAAGTTGTTGGACAGTATATTAGGAGGCCTAAGGGTAGATTTTCATTCATTTTTGGATTCTCTTATCAATTTATTTTAACTTCCTAAAAGTTTTTTTCTAGTAGGAGTAGTTTGTAACTCATTATTAAACTTGTATGCAACTATAAGAACACCATTTTATCAATATAATTCAGTGGTTTTTCCTTCTCAATAGCTATTTCATTATGTGTACATGAATGACTGATGTATATTTGTATGGTTATATGTGAATATTTAAGTATGTTATCTCATTCTATCACATTTAGGTAGAAATTACATGTCTTATATAGGTCATGAGTCATGTTATTGATGCTAACCCTCTTTAGTTGTGAAAGTATACCTAGTTCTCCTTCTAATTTGTAGTAAATATTCTAACTTTCTTATGAATTACTAATGTATGAACATGTGAAACATTTGATTTGTCTAAATATTAGTCGAGTAATTTGGAATTTATGTGTCAAAACAACAATAAAAATCACAAGCATTTGGTGCATCACCTTTTTAGTCTTAGGTTTCATTTCATGTTTCCTTCACTCCTTTTCTTAGCATGCAAAAATATTATAGGTTAAATAGGTGAAGTATCAAGTGAACCAACCCTCTTTGGATATTCACTCCAAGCTATGGGAAATCCATAGGCCCTGGAGTGTTTCCAGATTTCACTAGATTATTAAGTCAAACACTTGGCAAGGGTGCAAATCCAAGTGACAATAATTATCAATTTAGATGTGTTCGCTTCTCAAATAATAGATGAGGCAGATCCTCAAGAGGTTGAGATGGATCTCAAGGGGGTAATCAATTTAAAAACTAACACAATTCCTTGAGGAATGGTTCAATTGGAATGTATCTTTGATTGGGATCAACTTGCTACTCAAGGAAGGTAGACTATGTTAGAGGGTGGAAAATATCACATTCATAATATGGGCACATAAGAGAATATTAAGAATATCCTAATTAGTAAAGTGTGTACTCCTAAAGATAAAGAGGGTATAATCACAACCATGTCTAATTATCATGAAATTATAGCCTGAAGTTATGAAGATTTGAAGAAATATGATATGGTCTATTATCACATATATGATTCCTCTCAAGCCAGGAGTGAAGCATTTTTTCAGCAACAATGGCCAATCAATGTATTGTTGGAACCCTTGATTAACAAAGTGAAGAAGTTGTTATCAACATAGATCATCTTTCTGGTACATCATTCTACATGGGTTTCTAATCTTGTTTTGGTTAGAAATAAAAATGGTGAGATCCACTCGTGGGTTGATTTGAGGAACCTAAATTGTGCATCTAAAAACGATAATTATCCTTAGAATTAATTATATGGAGTCTTGCATATTGTTTTGATTAATAATAAAAAAGGTTTTGAAGGGACCCAAAACCCTTTACATCAAATCACAACAGAATGCTATTGATACGAAACATGAAACAATCAAATTAGCAACCAACCAACAACCAAAAAACAACCAAAACACAACCCAACAGACAAAAAACCAAACAAGACATAGAGGAACTATTTCAATACTTTCAAGGTGTTAGCCACCTTGAGCTCTTGGTTATAGTGCATATTAACTATAGACAGTAATTCCTTTTTCTCTTCTTAAAATTTTTTCCTCAAACTACCCCTAGTACTTGTACTTGGGCCCTTAACCTCGTCCTTGATAGATAAGTCCTTCTCATGCAATTCAATAAATTAAATTTGACCTTCCTAAGTTGGTTGATTTTATCCATGAACACTTTTAGGGATTCTACACTATTTTTGATAGACATATGACTAATTTGCATAAGCTTTTGGATGTCTGCATGAATTTCCTTGATTTTACCATCCATATCTTGAATGTGGCTCTCACATTTTGATTTAAAATATGAAAATGAACTTTCCAGATCAACCAGTCTCTCAATGGGAAAGTTTGGGGCTGCACCTTTGGGATGATTAGCATAGTTATCCTTCAAACCCCTAATCTTTATGCTCATCTTATTGAATTATTTCATCACTCACTTAGTTAGTTTGAAATTGCAGTTTGCCCCATTTCTGGCCATATTTAGAAGCTCCAACATAGAGGTATTATCTTTATCAAGGCAGGAAAAATACTTTGAGGGGATGGACATTGGCTGCACATTTAGACTTTTCAAGTTTTGGTTCCTTAACCACCATGTCCACAACTTTGTCATTGCCTTTACTAGCCAAAACATCCTGATGAGAGAGTTGCTTGGAAGGGGAGTCTTTCACATCCAAGGAGGTATTTCTACTAGTGTTAGCTTGGTCCTTCACCTATTTGAATGGGTACCCTCCTCCCCTCCCTTCTAAAAATTGTCATATTCTGATATCTGCACCCTAAATTTCTTGCTGCTCACCTGCCTTTGTTGCTTTCCTTTCAGTCGCACATCGACTTCCTCACCAGGTTTGGTCTCGCCATAATCTGATCCCTCAATTTTAAGCTTTTTGGTGGGAATCTTCTTTTTCAGTGCCCCCCTCTTCCACTTCTTATTGGGAGATTATAATGGAGAGGAAAAAACCTTAACAACATCCCTGTTATCATCTTCCATTTTCCAATCCTCATCCCTAGCACCCTCGATGTCCAACCCAAAAGAAGGAGAATTAGATAAAATGGCCTATTTTTACCCATGACAACCTTAGCTGGGGTGTTATCCCTAACACGATCCATGATGAGAAAGATGAGTCCTTCATGAAAAACTGAGGTTTGGTTATTTTTAAGGTCAGCATAAACTGAAACCTCCAAGGAAGTAAGAAGGAAGAACATGAAGGAAACATGTAGGTTATTCCTAAAATGATTGAGAAGGGTAAAGTGATACCCTAAAATTGTAGAGAAACAACCATCAAGGGTGACATACCTCATCAAAACTTCAGCCACATCTTCCTAAATGCGCTTAAGGGAGAGTCTGTCATATCCCCAAGATGGAATTTAACCAAGTCATCCTCATTTTCCTTAAAAAATTGGTCCATTCCATCCTCATTTCCCTTCATTTCCTTATGAAACTTGCTCCCCTCAGTCAAAAACCCATTATAAAAGATTTGAACTATTCATTGATGTGGAATTCAACCCCATTCACCTTCAGACATTTGTTGTGCCAACATAAAAAAAAATTGATTAGAGGCTTCATGGTTAAAACCATGAAGCCTGTCCATATACGATGTGAAATTATTTTTTTCCATAATCATCCAAACCTTTATCTTATTCTATTGTCTATCACAAGAAATGGGCTCAAGATTTCTCCTATCCCCGCCTATATCTACACTACCAAGAACAAACACTACGGACTAGAATTTATAGAAGTGTTTGGATATACAAAAGGGCTCGATAACGGGAAAAAAAAATACCCATAAAATGTGTAACAAGGAGGGATATAATTAACATCTGATCACTCCCTACACAATAATCATGGCTAGCTGCCATTTCATAATAATAACTTAGCCCTCTTGGGAAGAGAGTAGAACTCTTCCCATCTCTTGAAACTCATTGGGTTAACAACTTCATTGGAAAAAAAATCCGCTAGGGAATTCCCTTCCCTAAAGGTATGTGATAGATGTACCTCATTGAATGACTTCATCATCATTGGGGAATCATTGATAAGTGATTCAATCATCCAACTTGGCTTCTGAGTACCTTGCAGAAACCTCACTATATTGAGTGAGTCACCCTTGATCCACACCTTTCTAACACCCCTCTAAAATGCTTCTTTGATGCTAATGAAAGATGCTTCATCTTCGGTAAGGTGAAGTCTTGCAAATTGTTAATGGATCATAAATAATGTCTTTTTTGGATGGTTATTCTAGATATAGCCAAGTAATGGTAGAGCATGAGGGTTGTTTAAATAATTTCTTCACCACTAAGTGGGGGGTATTTTCTTATCGAAGAATGCCATTTGGTCTAATTAATGTTGGATATACTTTCCATAAAGAAATGGACATTGCATTTCATGATTTGGTAGGAAAATGTATCATTATTTATATGGATGACTTGACAATAATTTTAAAGAATAGAGGAGATCATGTTTTAGTCTTGAGAAAGGTGTTCCAAATATGCAGAGTATGGAATATCACTAAATCCTAAGAAGTGTATCTTTGGAGTTACTAAAGGTAAAACTATTGGGTCATGTGATCTTAGAGCATGGTATTTCTATCGATCCAAAGTGCACAAAAGCTATTATGAAAATTCAGCCTCCTACTAGTAAGAAATAATTGATGTCATATTTTGGAAAGATCAGTTTTGTACACAAGTTTATTACTAGATTTTCCAAAATTGTGAGGCCTTTGAATGCAATGTTGAAACAAGATGCAAATATTGAGTGGACTTAAGGGTCCAAAAGGGTGTTTGAAGAAATTCAACAACCATTGTAGAGGCTCTAGTTTTGGTGAGTCTTGACTATACATTACCTTTTTATATATATTCATTTGCCTCTAAACATACATGTGATACAATGCTAACTCAGAAGAAAGGGCCTGGTGATGAGAATCCAATTTATTTTATGAGTTCTCCCTTAAATAATGTTGAGTTAAAATATCCCAATGTAGATAAGTAGGCATATGCTTTGGTGAAGTTGTTAAGAAGTTTCAATATTATATATCGTGAAGCAAAGTTTTGTTTTGGATCTTATTGTTAAAATTCTTTTAATGTAGAGTGAGTTGGGTGAATAATGAGGGAAGTGGGTGACCATGTTATAGTATTTTGATATTGAAGAACAACCTATGATTCTTGTAATAGGGTAAGATCCTAAACATACAATAGACAAAGTTGGTCTTGATATCTTTGAACACCAATATGCACTTGACGAAATTTCTTTGAAAGTATAGTATGATGATATTAAATTTTATTTTCTCAATCAATGTTTCCCTTCTCACATGAATTTTTCTAAATGAAGAGCTTTAAGATTGAAAAGTAATATTTTTATGTTGAAATGTTTAAAACTGTATTGAAGGAATCATGAGGGTATTTACCTATGTATCAAAAAGCATGAGGTTTCTACGGTCTTGGCTAGTTTTCATGATAAGTTTGGTACGAGTCACATGGATCTAGCCTTGCTACCACCCATCAGATTTTATAGGTTCGATACTATTGATCTACATTTTTCATGACACATACATACACATTCACACTTGTCACACTTTCTAGATAAAAGTAACAAGAGAAAAAAATTCAGCCATGCCATCACAACCTGTAGCATAAGTACACCCCTTTGTATAATGGGGACTTGAATTTATCAGTATGATCAATCCACCTTCATCTATGGTTCACAGGTATATTATTACTACTACTTATTACTGCACTAGATGGACTGAAGTGCAAGCATGTAAGTAGTGTACTGCTAAAGTGGTAATTAAATTCATCAAAGAACATATCATAAATCATTTTGGTTTCCATTTTGCATTAGTTTATGATAATGGTCTAGCATTTTATTCTTTAAAATTTTCAAACTAGGCATTTGAATATGGGATTGTACTTAAGTTTTCATCCAATTATTATCCCCAAGGAAATAGAGTTTTTGAGTCTACAAACAAGAAATTTCTAAATGTCATTAGATTTTTTTAAAGAAAAAATACCAAAGAATGGCATACTTAGTTAATACTTTCCTTGTGGGTAGACCATACTCATATAATGGATACATTAGGAACTCCATGTACCATTTGGTATATGGTTTAGATCCGGTCTTTCCTATACATCTTAAGATACCCACCTTACATTTTTTAAATGAATATTATGATGCTAAGGATAAGTTGGAGAATAGGTTGACTCAAATCTTGCATTCAAAAGAGAAACATGATACTACTATTAATAACTCTGCCAAACACCAAAGCATCATAAAGAGGTGGTTTGACCATAGGGTGAAAGTGAAATCCATTCATATTTCAGACCTAGTTCTTTACTAGGATAAGGCCCATGAGAAGAAAGGTGAGTATGAGAAATTTAATAAAATTTGGCTTGGTCCTTTATAGATTTCCAAAATTTTAAGGGACAATACATATAGATTGAAAACTCTTACACGAGAGGATATCCCACTACTCATCAATGGGAAATTTCTGGAGCATTACTTTTAGGCTTAGGTCACCTTAAGACTTGTCCCTTTGTATATAGTTAATTTAGGTTTTCTTTTTGTTTTTTTTGGGGTTATTGTTTTCTCTTTTATGTGTGTTCTTCGCATAACAATATATTATTATTAAGGAATATGTTAAAGTATCTCTTTGATAAGCTTCAATCATGATCTTATGAATTGATGGAAAATTCTTTAGTTAGTGTTAGATAACTTGAACTTTCGTTCTTAGGAAGGGAATTTAAGGCTAATTTAGCCTGAAGTATTTTGAGGTCTTATAAATTTTATACTTAAAATTTTCTAGAGTTTTTGGGCTATCTAAGTGATACTATGTTAAATGAAAAATCTAAAATCTTCACTTCAATTCTACTATCATTTCATGACCTAATATATAAATTCATTGTTCTCAAGCTAAAAAGAAAAGAAAAAGAAAAGGATATCAAGAAAAATGAAAAAATGAAAAATATTGCAAATTAAATAAAAATTAGCTTTTAGGAGTATCCAAATATCTCTATTGGGGCTATAAACACCTAGCTAGCAGTAGAGCTATGTTTAGGGGACCGCAATGATAACCTCGTTAGAGCTATAGACACTTGATTGGAAATAAGGCAATGTCTATGCTTCTTTTGGAGTGATTGTAATTCATGTAGCTTAATGTTATAGATAGATTCTTTGGTTGCTTTAGATGAGAAATGAACACATTTGCAAACAATTAGATTCTTAGCATATGGATAGTTATATTGGCTAGTATTTTAGATTCCATGACCAAAGGGTAGAGTTGGTCTAACCTAGTAAGGGATGAAACCAAATATTTTGGGTACTTGGTTGTTATTTTTTGTTAAAATGATTCAAAGAATTTCCCCAATAGAGTCATCATTTGTTATTCCTTGCACACACACCTCGTTGAAAATGAGGACCCCCATTTTTTTGTTTTTTAGCTTTTAGGTTAAGGGTTTTGTGTTTTTCTTAGGTGGTTTTGTTTTGGGGGTGGAATATAGGTTTTGATAATTAAGTTTTTGAAGTCATTTATTAATTTTTGAGTCCTTTTGGGAATTGCGAGAATTTTTGGGTCATCTAAATAGTTATTGTTTCGCTATAGTATTTGTAATTATTCAAAAGTTTGCAGCTATGTTAAATTCATGGTATAATGCATAGATTCTATCACCACAAGGACATGTATATGCTATCATTTTTTTGCAATGGTCACATACCCATTAGAATTCCATAGCTAGTTGAAAGCATGGGTAATTAGTTCTAAGTACTTGCCACTCTATAGGTGTGAAGATACATTAATGGTTGAAGTTGGCCAAAGTATAAACAATTTGAATTGCAATTTTGGATTTATTTCAAAACTTACTGAGACCTCATTAGGATTTTGAGAATTCTTACATTTTGATGTATTGAAGGAGTTCTTGGAACCTATTTCTATAGTGATAGTTATTTCACATTTATAGGTTCATTTTTAGGAGATGGTTAGCATCATGTGATTGGAGATGTTGATCCTTGGTTTAGAGTTGTTCGACATTGTGTCCTATTTTATTCTAGATATTAGTTTGAGTTTTGACATGATACGGTTCTCTTGAGACTAGGATGTGTGCATTTTGTGAATGTGATATCCTAAGAGGAGATGTTAGATCATGATGTCATGACTGGGTTCTTGATTATTTAGTTGGATCTTTGACACTGATTGGATCTTTGACACTGACTGGATAGGTTTTCTTGGTATTTAGCATATTGGTCATGTTCTTGGGAGCTTCATGATAGTGTAGTGTTGCATTTGGATCTTAGCATGGATTGATTGGTTAGAGGTGCTCATGGATACTTAGAAACTTGGGTGAGGTTGGAGTTCTCTTGTGATTAGAGACATTTATTGAGATAGTTACTCTTTGGAGGTTTCAATAGGAAGATTTGGGAGCCTTCACCTAGATATGGATGTGAGTTCATGCTATACCTATAGAGGATATCATTCTTGGAGTGATTCATGATGACTTGGGTATCCTGGAGGAGCATTCTCATTCCTCACTCTTGTTCTACTCAGAGGTTTATCTTATAATAGCTATTACCCATCCTATTTTTAGATGCATTATGTTTTATGCTTTGTATTCTCATGGATATGGATCTTGAGCTATGGATATTTAGTTCTAGAGGGCTCATTTGAGGTATTTTATCATGGTTGTTTCCTTCTATATATGAGTTCATTTATATTATCATCCAATGATGAAGAATTTTAGTGTTTATTGGGTTGATTTCCTAGTTTTAGGAATGAATATTTTGAATTTGATCTTCCTTGGTTATAAAAGCTTATATCCATGTTGATTTAGTAAGATACATATGTTTCATTTGATCTATGAGATTGATTGGTTGGGTGTTGTTGAGGATTTCCATTTGGGGTTGTAAGGAGATCATACTTGACACAATGTGTCACTTTGAGATGTTGGTAGAAGGACATGATATGATTTACAGGTTCTCTCTTTTTCATATAGCTACTTCCTAGAGGTTTATGTTCATATAATTTGGGAGAGGTACATGGTGACATGTTGTGAGAGAGTATGTAGCTATTTATGTTGCATGTGTGAATCATTGTGGTTGTTCTTGGTACTATATGGTTTGATGATTTACCACACCTTGGTTTGAGTGTTTATTGGTAGACTTGATATGCCATGATTTAGCTTCATATTTGATATTACCCATACAGTGGAGTTACATGTTTTTCATTGACAGGTTTGACATAGGGAGCTTGTGATTATGGTTTATGGGTTGCATATGTTATTAGAATGAGTTTAATAATGTTGTCTATACCTAGGAGGTATGGATGGTTAGATATATTAGTATATGATATGGGTGCTATTTCTAGTCACATGGGTTTTTTCCTTTGACAACAACTTTGATCCTTTGTTATCACTTCAATTTGATTCTTGCGTTCTTTAGACTATTGTATCTTCACCTTTTCTTGTTCCTTTTATTCCATATGAGATGGTGGTTACCTTGGTTTTATTGTAGGTATCTTTATGGATCATGAGAGCATGCTGGAGATTCATGTGATTTCATGTATGGCTATGATGATGTATTTCATTGATTGACCCTTATGTAATGTATACAACAAGGAAAAATGTTAGGAATAGTTGGAGTACACCTTGCATAATATGGATTAATTTGATTATGTAAATTAAATAAATATTTAGTGTGGTGCATCTAGGAGGCATATTTAGCCATATTATATATTTATTTGGGGCTACTTCTAAAGTTTTATGTAATATTGGGTTAGTTATTTTATGTGTGGGAGATATATAATAATTAATTGAGAAAAGCATTTAATATTTGTATAAAAAAGTAAATGAGGGGTCAAATATTTTGTGTATTCATGGTTTTGAGGCACATGGTTTTATCTTACCTCTTGGTCGTATTTGTGTGAGCTTGTATCTATAAAAACAAACACATTTTTAGTGGTTAAGGTTGGTTGGGTGAGTGGGGTGTCATTGTATTGAGTTTTCTTCTAAGGAGTGCATATGTGAAGCATGGCATGGGATGTGTGGATTCATGCTTGGACACATGGAGGAAGCATTGGAGAGGCATGATATTTCATAAGTATTCATTGTAACTCTATAAGTGCTTGTAATGTTTTATTGATGAATAATAGATAGATTATGGATAATTTTGAAGGTTGGGTTTTTCCCTCTTGAGGGTTTTCACAGGGTATATCTTGTTTTATCTTGTGGCTTGTCTATTTAATCTTTGCATATGTTTATTTTGTAAGATTGCATGCATGATTCTCTGTCATAGGGTTATGGAGGAAATGGATAAACATTATGAGTATTATGCTTTATTTCATAATATATACACATACACACATTCACATATATATTAATTTATTATATGTCAAGATAGAAATTTATAAATTTTCCCTAATCAAACTTGACCAAGATTTAGTGACCATAAATATAATATAGTCAACATCTCACATAAACACTTTCTATATATTTTTGCATAAGATAAATCAATGAGAAACATTTCAAAACTTGTCATCTCTTAATATTAACATAGAAAAACTTGTATAGGTTTAAACTTAAGACAAATGATGACAATGACACGAACCATATAAATAGGGTGAAGACAAGATTAACAAAATAAAATCATGCTAATTAACTTGTAAGTGAAACTCGGTCTAAGAGATCTATTTATGACCACCCATACATAAAATTGACATAAAAACCACTTTTTTATACAACACATTCAATGAAAGGTATAGAGGGAACCAAATGACTAGTACCGTCAACATGACATTGACAAAGAATATTGACCAAACAAAATGACATCCACTAAAATCTAACCATTAAACAAACAACATTGGTTTACATTGGAACTCTACCTCATGTGTTGTTCTAGTATGATAAAACCCCCCTATGATATTCCCCCTCTAGTTAGAGATGAATACTTGTGTCCACTCTCAAATGCACAAACAAGATTAGTGCATTATTATCATATCAATAAATATAAATAATCAAATAAATAATTTAAAATTTAATTGAATTAAACAATAAATAAACCAACTTATGTTAGTCACAATATATTTCATATCATATTTCAAATATATCAAATAAAAAGAGAAATCAATTAAATGATTCATCTAATATGCTCAATATGATATCATAAGTAAAATACATTGATACCAACATATAACAAACTAGTATAATATATCCAAAATATCTTTAATTAAATAGTTGATAAAATTAGAGTGTCACAACAAATCGTGAAAGTCAAAATGTTAAGGATCAAATTTGTGATTTTTTTTATAGATTGAAATAAAAGATAAAAGTAATTACAAAGATTAGATTTGGCTCAAGTTAGAAGGGAAAATGCTCAAGGAAAACTATAGTGGTGCAAGATCAAATAGGTTCTCCATTGAAACACATTTTTTAAAAAAATGGGCTATAGGGTAAATATAATCAATAAAATAATAATAATTATATCTCCTTAGATTCTTGAAACACTACAAACATGCTATAAAATTGATAAAGATGATGAGGGCACTTAGCTTTGGATGCGATAAACGAGTAATCTATTATAATATTTGCTATTAGACTCGAGACTATGAAGCTCTTATAAATTGATAAATGGCATGTACTTTGTTTACTTGTACAAATCCAAACATGTGGCTTTGATTTACACACCTATGGTTCTATAATTGATATGTAGGCTTATTTTTTGTACTCTTGATCTCTAAAATCTTGTTCACTCGTGATATTTAAGAATGGTGGTGCTAAGTAGTGATAGAAATTGGTGTGCTAGAAGAGGAAGGTGTCCAACTTGTCACCTTTTTCCCTAGTCCACCCTTTGAATCAATTTAATGATTTAGAATAAGTTGAAATATACACTCAATAGAAAAAATGCAAGTGTTCACGTATGCTTTTATGATCTTAGGTATTGATGCAATGCTACTAGATGTTCAAGTGATCAAATGGTATGATGCTCTAATTAATAATGGATTCATATCTAAAATGAATTAAGACTTTGTCTTTATATATAATGTGCCACAATTTGAATATTTTATGTTGAGTCAATAGACAACGACTAATTGGAAGTAAGTTGGCTTGGGCTCATTATCAAATTTGAATATAGAGATTTGAGGGATCAAAATTGTACATGTAGTTTTGAATTAAATTCAAAATTATAATTATTGTTTTGAACTAAAGTAAGAAACAACAAATATGAACATTAAGTTTGAACTATTGAAAAATAAAGACTCATAATTAAATAAAGTTTAAAATTGATGTCAATTTTTTTTTTTTAAATTATCATTTAAACACTAAATTATTCCACTTGAAAAGATAAAATAAAAATAAATCCAAAACAAATAACAAAAATACTACAAACATAATTTTCACCCTTACAAATTGCAATTCAATAATATTTAAAATCTTAATTAAATGATTAATCAAAGCAACTTGTTTGGTCTTGATTTATTAATTATTTTGGTTGTGGTGACATTAGGAATATTTATCTCCATGGCTTTGCCTTTAAATCTACACCAAGAAAACAAGTATATGTTTATACCTAACATCACACAAGGAAGAAAACGGATTATGCTTGTCTTTTGCTAGATTAAATATTTTAGATTTAACAAAAATATTGTAAAATGATATTCAATTATGATTTTTTTCTTTTAACAAGGGTTGGGTAGCCCTTTGTTTTTTTTTAATTATTAATTTATATAATTATTTTTTTAGATGGAAAAAGTCTTTAATGGGGATTTTAAGAAATTGGGTTGATTTTAATTTGTTTTACTATTATTTTGAAATGGTCAATTTAGATTTATTGGGGTTGTAGAAATTAATTGTTTTTTAATTTTTATTTATTTTAGACAAAAGTATTACTATAGATGATGAGATGATTAGATAAATATTAAATATATATCAATAGGAGAGAGAATGTTTGATAAGATTATATTTAATATGTATTTATTTTTTTAACTTTTAAATTAAATTGACAAGAACAATGTTAATCAATAGTAATGAAAGAAATCAAACCGTCAAAATAGTAAATAACTATACTACTATAATACTTAAATACTTCGTATAGATATCATGAATACATATATTTAAAAGGTCTAGAGACATTTATTTCTATATTAAATTTGTTATTTAAGCTCGATAAGCACCTAAAGATTTTATCTCTTCCCATTTTTTACATAAATGTATGTAATTTCTTTATTTTATTTACTACATATTAAAAAAATCAATTGTCCTTACTTTATTTTACTATAGAAGTATTTAATTTACTAATATAGATATCTGATATACATCTATATAAAAAATACAAATATATCAATCTAAATTATTTTATTTTACGTTTTATATTTAAATATTTTATTATTTTTACATTTTTATTTAAAGAGCTATTTTTTTTATGAATAGTCATGTATCTAACTTTAGATAAAAGATTAAAATGGTACTATATTCACACAAAAAATAGGGTGGTAAAAATGAACCACCACAAAGTTTAACTAGAACAAGCAAACAAAAAGACAATAAATAGAAGGGTCAAGCCCCAAGAGTACTTAAGAAGTTAAAGCAATGCTAGTAGTAGGTGGATCTTGATCATTAGGTTTTTTCCTCACACATCTCCAGGGGTAATATACTTAATTGGCTCCCATCCAATGAGAGTGCCTTCTACATCTTTAGAGTTTTCCTTAGTGGGTTGTTGGGCACAAATTGAAGAGATGACGAGTTGTAGATGAGGAAATTTGATATAATTAGGCCACCTAGCACCCTCAGATCCTTGAGAGGATATTGAGGGTATTTCGAAGGGTTGCAACCAACCACATGCACCCAAATCCCTAAGGTTTTGATGCTAAAGAGTCACAGGAATGGGATCCATGATCATGTCTAGCATATTGGCTATGCCTATGTTGACAACCACTTAGAGGAGATGAGAAGGTAGGTGAGACCTTGGAAACCACATAGGAGGGGTTTCTCTAGCAGTTAAGAAGCTCTTGGAGATGAGAAACCTCAAATACAACTTTACTAGCTTACACTTGGATCCACATAAGCATCAGAGCATATCATAGCTTTCGTATAGAGGAAAAAGTGAGTATCAACAATACAAGTAAAAAATAAAACATTATTTTGATCTTTCCAAATGTTGAAGATAATATTCACTCTAAAAGCATGCTAGATTTAGGTATATTTAAGCGGGGGACAAGTCTAATCTCTAAGAAAAATTGTGTGCCTGAGAAAAGGGAGAATGTTAAAAAGGCCTAAAGAAATCATGAATCTATGTCCACAATTCTTGTGCTTTGGGATAGAATCAAAAGCAATGTTTGAGGTTCTCAAATTTCTCATATAAAAGACAATAAGGAGCGGGAATTCCTAGATGGGAAATATAGACCCCTAATGAAAACCATTGATATAAAATGCAATAAGAAAAGTGAGCCAACTTGGGCTCCAACAATATTGATCAAATGTATTGGAACCATCAATGCTAGATTCCAAGAGAAGATTGGAGCTACCAATGAAGGTTAAGTTGATCCACCATGGGATGGTGTGGAGATAGATAAATATAACATTTGCATGGATTTTAATCATAAGAACGGGTATCTAGGTACATTTCTAGTCTTTCCACCAAGTTTTTTGAGATCAAACTCCTATCTTATGTAGCATGAGGGGGGATAACATCAATAATAGCCTAAAATTTATCTTGTTCTAGATTAGTAATCTTAAAGTTAGGCCATGACTTAAAGTTCTTGGTGGCCCTATGGATGTGATTGGGTAGAACACACACATCTCATTTGAAAAAATTCAAAGCATGAATCCAAGGAAATTTGGCTAGAGGTTTTTCTTGAGAAATAAGAATAGAAGACCACCAAATGGACTAATAATTAATGAATAACCATTAAGAATATCATCTCCTACCAATTAGATCCAAGGTTTGATAGTTTCCTATGGTTTCCAAATAATCTTAATGACAAAGGTAACTTGGATGGTAATAGGCTCTCTCATAGCGAGAATGGTACCCAAATACAAACCCTTCCAAGTAAGGCATCTTGAAGGGCCACTAGTACTAATACAATGTATGACTAAATTTTTCATGCTTCATTACCTTCAAGATCCTTGGTAATCCACTTGCTAGAGAGGGAAATGCCTTTCTTGTAGATGTAAATCAAACCAATCCCTCCAACCTCTTGAGGGATGCAACAAAAATCTTAGGCAATGTGATGGAAGCCTTAATGACCATCATCAAAAGCATAAAGAAAATATATGAGGAGATTTTAAATCTTTATATAGAAAGCATTAGAAGGGACCTAAGAAACAGAATAATATGCATGTGTGGTAGATATGATTTTAGAGCATATCTAAAACTTATTGGCCAAAGAAAGATGCTTAGCTACCCAATACTGGAGATTTTTTAATTCTATCAATAAATACCTACCATAGCTTGGAGGGGGGACCTACAAGGAAAAGGATATTCCCAAGATTAAATAAACCTCCCCATGGTAAATCCATTTCCATTTAGAAGCAAGCCATCTTGGTTGGGGGAAGAAGGATTGCTTGTAATACTAGGTCTTTTTCCATTGAATGTTTGAACCAAAGGCTTGAAAAAAAAATCTAGTAGATATGAGATTGTTTTACATTGTTCTCCTCCTTAATGAGTGTGAGAAAAGAGTCATTTTTGAAATGACCATTAACCAATTGTTGGGAATATTTAGAAAGATAAATCCCTTTAACACAATATTGTGAGCTTTTTAGACCATAAATAGTTAAATTCTTCAAGAACCAAAATATATAGCATTGGGGCAAGAGGGAAACCTTGATGGATGGACCTATAGAGTCTAAAGGAATTGAATTAATAAATAATAATGGTGATGCAAGAAGAATCCTTTACAAACAACATTTGAACTATTTGGATGAAATGAGAGCCAAAGGTAAGAACCTAAAACATAGCTAAGTCAACTTTCAGTCGCTTATGCAATTATCATAATGCATTACACATCCTCATTCAACTCACTCAACCTAGATCAACTAGATTTATAATTTATACACAATATTACATTGATTACAATGCATATGTCAGCCTACAACAAAGAATATTGCAATTACAAGTCAGCCAAAGATCAAAACAACAACATGAAATGTGTAGAGGGAAAGACCCAAACGGACTACACACAACACTAGGAAGAGGAACATGCTTTGTAGATTCCAATACACACTTAACCTAGTCCTAAATACTCTTCACAACATCGGGTATTCAATGAATAGCATTTGCACACCTTGCACATTCAAATTAGGTCAGCCTTAAGCAAGAAAGCATGAAACTTGTAGCATGTCATCCATCACAACATTGGTGGAACACATATATGATAGAACATTACTTGCGCTTCTTCCAAATGATTCAACATGACCTATACACCACCTTCAAACACTCCTTGAACTTTGCATGACCTTGAACTTGTGGCACACACCTTCAACATACCTTAGTTGACCAAGCAAAAGCATATCATTCTAGACCAAAACCTGTTTCAGAGAGACTAGATAACACCTTACGGAGCAACATAAAACATTAGATGATATTCAGGAACAATCTCATACATCCCTTTCACAACTTCATGTAGCAACAAGTTGGCACAAGCCAACAAACATTGAAACCAATCACCGAACAACACAATCTTGAACTTTGTCACATACAACTTTCTTTGCAGAAGGATTAATGATATGAAACTTTTGATATAGCACCTTCACATCACCAAAAAATTAACTTTTGAACCACTAACTGTTGATGGTGTTTTTTGCGCAAAGAACAACTTCGGACATAATGCAATATTCTATCTCTCTTGAAAGATAATCTTCAACAATAAATTGCTGAAAAATCACCCTGTCTCTCAAAGTGTCGTCTTGAAAATGCATAAACAACTCAGATAATATGTGAAAATGTGGTAATCACAATCGAACCTTACTACAAGCAAACTATATCCTTCCAATTTATCAAATTTTGCAATATTATGATCTCAAATCCTAAATCTAATCCGAATAATAAAGAAACAACAAAAGATGAGAGTGTAAGAGATGTAACAAAACCTAAACTATTTCTAAAGATAAACAATGCAAATGATAAATTCTTGGAATGGACCAATCTCAAATAACCAATTCCTGCTTAACCCACAATGCAATATCACAAGAAAGGTGCAATCTTCTAAGGCATACAATTTTCAGACATAGACATTCATCCACAATTGAACTAAGCACAAATAAATATATGGTCCAGGTTGACTTCACCAACCTACTACAATCAGATAGTTACTGGGAGTATAGACCAGAGATTGCTACAAACATTCCAAGCATAAAACCATGAACATCATTTACCAAACTTATCCACTTCTAAATCTAACATCAAATCTTCTATTCTCAAGCAATTTCAAAGATGGAACAACAAGAACCATGCAAGATGAACTAACACAAAGAATTCACCAGAGAAACCACAATGTCTTCAATTGTATTAGATCACCAGAATGTAGCAACAATTCCACTGTTCTGTGTTACAGCACTTGCTTCAAAGAACTAACTACTATCTCTACTATAGAATGCTCTAGTTCTTTCTTAATCTAGCTTGCCTCTATTATCTGTCTAACTAACTCCGTACAAATGAGACAGGAATGCCATTTATAGAGAATCCTCAAAACATGTCAGCCTACCAAACATTTAGCAAAATAAAATAGCCAAAACAAGTCGGCCTCAGGAATTTCAAAATAAGGCACACATTAAATGCCGATACATCATCAAGGTCGCCTAAAACATTCCCCAATGCAGCCCAGATCAACACATGCCCCATAATAATAGGGAAGCACAAATCCTTAAGTTGACATTAATTGTGCCTCCCTTATCTTTGTTCTGATCCAACGATTCATGAACCTTCAAAAACACTTTATCCAACTCAACAACAGGTGGCAAGGGTAGGACTTTGAGCCGACATTCAATTGATCCAATTTCTTCCTTCAACCGCTTGACCGTTGTATCCCAATCACCCCTATATGCTAAGTACTTATCCACCACAGCCAGATAAATAGTTGCATCATCCAATTGGTGCCCTGCCATAGAGTTTTCAACATCAGGGGCATAGACATCATGCCACTATTCCCTCAATTGTTCCAAACTCAGGTATTAGAGGCGATCTTCCTCCCTGCCAGTCATTACCTCAAAGGCGATGCATCCATCGCAAGCATAGTGGATTACCATCCATGCAACTGCTGGCTTGTAAATCTTCTTGATGGCTTTCTATCGGTTGCAAGGCCTCGAACCATTCCCAAGGCTCGGTAATCCTAGATGAAGGATTCCATCAACAACCAACTGATCCTTACCATATTCAATGATTGCTTTGGTTTTCTGCAATAAAAGATCGGTGTCTTCCTTATCTTGAGATAAAACATGCTCTAATAAATCTTTAGCCCTTATTGCATCTTTTCCAGTTGAAAGGATATCCTTTATTGCATCATCTCCTTTAGTCTGTACCTCCTTCAACCAATCTATTGTAGCCATGGTAGAAGCTTTCATCTTTTCTATTTCAGAAATGGTCTCCTTTGGCAAGAAACCAACAGTAACAGAAGAGGATGGGTGAAAAGATTGCAAAGGCTTCATTAAATCTTCTAGACATTTCCTTAGCCTTTCATTCTCTTTCTTTAATTCATGCTTTTCCTGTGTTTCCTTCCTCAATCTCCCAATGATCACTGCACTGGACCCCTCATATTCTTCAATATCTTGTTCCATAGAAGCAGGCCCAAGATTGATAGTCTATACATTATAATCTTTCCCAGTGACCTCATCTCTACTTTTATCAACATCAGGGGTAGCAATATGAATAACCCTGTTACTATCCTCATCTCTTTCAATATTTGAAACCACCTTGGCTACCTTCTTCTTACCCTTTCCAATCTTGGCCAAAATTTCATCCCAGTTGAGAGGAGTGTCTTCAACAATGACCCGTTTTCTTCTAATCTCCTTATCTAGCCAATCCGAAACAGCAGGATCCACCCGAATTTTATCCTTCCTGACCTCTTCACGCTGCTCTGCCGTCTCATCCTTTTCCTTCTCAGGAGATTGATCGCCTTTGCTTTCCAGTTTTGGTTCCTCTTCTTGCAGGGGTGAGGGAGTCTTAGCATGAACATCCTCCTTCTCAGGGGATCTGTTATCTTTACTACTCACAGGAGAATCCTCATATTGTACCAGCAGAGCAGGATGTACTTCTACATGTCCTGCCTCAAACTCAGCAGCTGTGCCATAAAGTTCTCCCTCCTTAAACGGTTCTGCTTCTTCACTGGTCTCATGCTCTCCAGGAGTTGTCTGCTCAGGCATACCCGATGGAGGAGAGGTGTCTTTCTGTTGTTCTACAGTTGATGCCATTGGAAGAGGATCTGTCTTTTGCATAGTTTCCTTGGGAGATGGAGTTCTCGACCTTCTTGAATAGACCCTAGTTTTCTCTCCTGAGCTCTCCACATCAACCACATGAGGATCCACCTTATCCTTAGAAGTTTCCTGACCTTTCTTCTTAGAAGCCCTGGTTGTCCTTGCCCTTTTTGGCTGTGGAGGAACATCCTCTTTCTCTGCTTTCTCAAGTTCCTCCTCCTCAAAAGACTTACCTATTTTTACAGTATGGCTTCTCTTCTTTCCCCTAGGTTTTCTTTTCTTTTCAGGCTCACTCTCCTTAGGGCCTCTGATTTTAATTTTAAAAGGTGAACTCCCCTTAGCTTTGCCTGCAGAATCATCTTAACCGGACTCCTCTGAAGTGGAATGAGCATTCAAATTTCCCATCATATTGAAGGTACAGGGTACCTTTTCACTTTCCAATTCCCATACTTTATGCTTCAACTAGGACTTGGTAGATTTCATAATAGGAGCCATTAATTCCTCCAGTTCAGTTATTTCCTTTTCTGACCAATTTACCTCTCCAATGGGTCTGTCCTTGACTGACTCATATGCATGATCCTGGACTAAATTTCCATCATCTTCCAACTGATCAGGAATTAACTTGACATTGTACATTATGATTACATCAGCTGGAAGCCTTGAATATCTTTTCTTTCTTACCTCAAAGTCATCCTTGCTATTCGCCCAATAGTCCTCTAGATCATCCTTATGGTGATATTCTTTGGTAGCTTTCTTCTGGGCTTCACCAATAATATCAAAGTTCGCCCCCTTAGAATGGAAAGAGAACCCATAAGTACTCAATTCCTCTCCTGATGCATGAGCCGATTGGATTGAAGGGAAAACCTCAGCTATACCAATTTTCAAAGGAAAATCCCCACCAAACCCTGTCTTGTGCTTCTCTCTTTTAACAACGGCATCGAAATCACATATCTGCCGGGTAACCTCCAAAAGTATGACATGGTCGGTAGGATATCTAGGCAATCTGTATGGAGCAGTCGGACATCCATCAATTCTGACATAGGAGAAAGTGGGGAATTGTATGAACCAAGCTTCGTACTTTTTGATCAGCTCCTTGGCTCCATCAGAAATTCTCACATGCTCTGCATTTTGAAGCAACCTAGTGATATGCATAGTGAATGCATCATTTGCTCTTCTATAATTTGAATTCTCTAGGTGCAACTCAGGGTACACCTCATAGATGACATCTTGTCCAAATGTTCCTTTTAGATTCAGTCCCCTGTATGGATAAAATCTAGCAAGTACATACACCACATAAGATGACATGGTGAATTTCTTTATTTCAAGCACATCTCTCATCTACCTGTCAATCATTGCACTGATAATTCCTGCCCAATGGTAATTAATTCCTTGCTCAATCTTGTTTTTAACATGCACCATCCAACTCTCCAATACCCCAACACTCTTCAAGCTGGCCACCCTGCTCAACAGTGTCATTGCATCATATATGTCCTGTCAGAACTTGATCCTGTGTAACTGCTTGGGTAACTTGGCGAAATGAGATTTTGGCTTTTCCAACCAGTAATTGATCATCTGCTAAGCTTTGGTAGGCTCATCCTCATAGTAAGTCCTTGCCAAGTCCATGTCCAAGGCACACACACATGATAAGTCTGGCATATCAAATGCCTGGGCAATAGAAACTGGATTAAAGTTTGCCAACACCCTTCCATCAGTGCTGACAATCCTCTGTGTATCAAAATCATAGTGCCTGGCACATTCCAATATTAGCTCGTAGCATTGAACTACAAGAGGAAATCCGGCCACATGAGCCAGCCCAGACTTCACCATCCCCTTGGTCAGGACTGATAAATCTTGCTGAGCTGTCCTTTCTTTGAACTCTTCATATCTCCATGCTCCTACATTGGTGTCTGAGACTTCTAACCAAACTGAAGCTAC
>VDFB02041493.1:0-38738 GCA_007258455.2 Sequoia sempervirens
GCAACTTGATCCTTAGTAGGCACATACTCCAACTTCACTTCATTCTCTGCAACTTTCTTTCTCAAGAAGTGATATTGGATTGAGATATGTTTTGTTCTTGAATGCATTACCGGATTCTTTGAATTATTGATTGCACTTGTATTGTCACACATGATAGAAACAGGTTCGTCATATGAAACTCTGGTATCCTTCAATGTTTGTTTCATCCACAACACCTATGTACAACATGATGCTGCTGCAATATATTTTGCTTTTGCAGTAGATAATGACATTGAGTCCTGCTTCTTACTTAGCCATGAAACCAACCTGCTTCCAAGAAAGAAAGCACCACCACTTGTACTTTTCTTGTCATTTGTACATCTAGTCCAATTTGCATCTTTATATGCAGTCAAGGAGAAGTCGGTGTCCTTAGGATACCACAAACCATAATCCGGAGTGCCCTTCAAATTTTTGAATATCCTCTTCACTGCTGCAACATGAGATTCTCTGGGATCTTCTTGAAATCTAGCCACAAGGCAAACTGAATGCATGATATCCGGTCTAGTAGTAGTAAGTTATAATAGTCTACCAATCATTGATCTATACTTGCTTTAATCTATCTTAAGATATTCATCATTCTTGCTCAACTTACAATTAGTAACCATAGGAGTACATACCGGTTTAGAGTCATCCATTCCAAATTTCTTCAACATTTCCTTATCATAATTAGATTTTGATATGAATACACCTTTCTTTGACTGACTGATCTGCAAACCAAGGAAGAAATTCATCTCCCCACACATTGACATCTCAAATTCTTTCTGCCTTTCCTTTGCAAACCTTTTGCACATCATTTCTTCCGAAGATTATGTCATCAACATATACTACCACAATTAATATGTGTTCACCTTCAACTTTGAAATACAGATTGCTATCTACAGTACCTTTTCTAAATCCTTGCTGCAACAAGTACTTATCTAACCTTGCATACCAAGCTTTGGGAGCTTGCTTTAGTCCATACAATGCTTTCTTCAAGCTCTAGACCATATTTGTATCTTCTGACAATTGAAACTTTCTGGTTGTTCAATGTATACCTCTTCTTCCAATTCACCATTCAAGAATGCAGACTTCACATCCATCTGATATACTTTGAAATATTTATGTGCCGTAAAAGCTAAACACATCTTGATAGCTTCCATTCTTGCAACTAGAGCAAAAGTTTCCTCAAAATTTATACCTTCAACCTGTGAGCAACTGTTACAAGTCTAGCCTTGTTCTTGACAACTTTTCCATCTTCATTCAACTTGTTCCGGAATACCCACTTATTACCAATTACATTCTTATTTTCTGGTCTTGGGACTAATTCCCAAGTCAGATTCTTCTCTATCTGTTCTAACTCTTCCTTCATTGCTTTGACCCAATTCTCATCTTTGCATGCCTCAATCACTGTTTTTGATTCCACCTCAGAAAGTAAACAGAAATTTACTTGTTCCTCTGTCATAGCAACTTTTCTCCTTGTTAGCACATCTTTTCTCTTATCTCCAATGATCTGATCTTCTAAATGATTCTTTTGCACATACTTAGGAGTCTTAGGATTCTTTTCCGGAGCTTCTTCCTCTTCAACTGTCAACTCTTTTCCTTTATCTTCAGCCTTTTCTTCTTCACTGCAAGGGGATTCATTAGATCCATATCCTTCTCTCAATATTGAACTTTGATGTTGTTCTTCATCCACTTTGACACTTGCACTCTCAACAATCTTCTTCAATCTTTTGTTGTAGCACTGGTAGGCCTTGCTTCTTGTAGAGTATCTAAGGAAGATTCTTTCATCGAATCTTGCATCAAACTTTCCTAAGTTTTCTTCATCTCTTTTGATATGACACTTGCTTTCAAAAACTCTGAAACATTTCATAGTAGGAGGTTTACCATACCATAACTTATAGGGAGTCTTTGAAGTGTTCGCTCTTGCTTGATCTTTGTTAAGAATGTAGACTGCAGTATGAATTGCTTCTCTCCAATTGGCATCCAGAAGATTAACTTCCTTCATCATTGTCCTAGCTGCTTCCTAAACTGTTCGGTTTTTCCTTTCCACAACTCCATTCTACTGAGGAGTTCTAGGGGCTGATAAATGCCTTCTTATTCCATGATTTTTACAAACCCTGTTAAACTCATTTGAAGTAAACTCACCACCTCTATTAGATCTCAAACATTTGATTTTCAGATTCATTTCATTCTCAACCATAGCCTTAAATGCTTGAAACTTGTCTAGAGCTTTTGATTTTCCTTTGAGAAATGTAACTCAAGCCATTCTAGAATAATTATCAATTAATAACATGAAATACCTGTCACCACATGAGCTTCTAATTCTGGTAGGTCTACATAGATCTGTATGCACTAACTCCAAGGGACCTGTGGTAGAGTATTCTTTTGTCTTGAATCTTTTCTTTGTTTGCTTTCCAACTTGACATTTTTTTGCAGATTGCATGGATAGGCTTTGTAATCTTTGACAAATCTTTCACAACATCTGTAGAACTTATTCTCACTAGGTTATCAAAATTGATGTGACCCATTCTTCTATGCCATAGCCAACTTTCATTAGTTTGAGACATAAAACACTTTGCACTACTACCTTTGAGTTGATAGACATTACCTTCTATCCTTGTTCTAGCAGTAACTGAAATGATAATTGATATTCATTATTGTGTTTACAAAGGAGATAAAAACTCCTTAAATAATACAATACACGACGATGTTTCTAAAAAGAAATAGTTGTTAACAAAAGTAAATAATAGAAGGTTACTAAAAACTAACAGAAGCAGACTAGTTTAATTGAAAGTAAACTACTGACTAACTAAGGCTAAGATGACCATTAATAAATACAATAATACTTTAATACCCTTCCTT
Organism: Sequoia sempervirens; assembly: GCA_007258455.2. Lineage (NCBI taxonomy): Eukaryota > Viridiplantae > Streptophyta > Pinopsida > Cupressales > Cupressaceae > Sequoia > Sequoia sempervirens. The sequence goes on from VDFB02041493.1 coordinate 2,881, forward strand.
AATGGTCATCCTACTAACTACACCAAGCTTATCCTGAAATTTTACAAATTTATTCGAATTGAGAGACTTGGTGAGAATGTCCGCAGTCTGATCCTCAATTGGGACATATTGCAACATGACAAAGCCATCTTCAAAAAGCTGTCTGATGAATTGATAGTGAAGCTCAACGTGCTTGGTTTGCTCGTGGAAGACTGAATTCTTAGCAAGTTTGAGAATCCCTTGATTATCACAAAACAGGGGTGAAGGCCTTGCTTGAGACATCTGCATGTCAGCAAGCATCCTTCAAATCCATACTGTCTCACATGTTGCCTTAACTGCTCCCCAATACTCTGCTTCGGTTGAGGAAAGAGCAACTGCCTGCTGCTTCTTGCTTGTCCATGTGACTGCATCTGTACCAAGGCTGAAAACATACCCAAAAGTGGATTTCTTGTCATCAACTGAACCTGCCCAATCTGAGTCTATAAAGCCAACCAGTCTAGGATCTTTGCATCTGCTATACAAAATGCCAAAGTCAGGTGTCCATTTGACATATCGCAAAACTTGCTTCGTGGCAACCGAGTATTCGGCCTTAGGAGCTGTCATGAAACAAGAAATGTAACTCCTAGCAAAACTGAGATCAGGTCTAGTGGTAGTAAGATAGATGAGGCTGCCCACAAGTTGCTTGAAGGAAAACTCATTTGCCACTGGTGAGTTTGTTTTGGCTGAAAGTTTCAGCCCCTTTTCCATAGGAGTGGACGAGATTTTGCAATCTTCTATCTTGAATTTTTCAAGCAAACTCCTAGCATACTTCGATTGAGAAATGAAGATACTGCCACTTGTCTGCCAAACTTCTACACCAAGACAATAGTGTAGGAGACCCAAGTCCGTCATCTCAAATGCTTGACACAAATTTGACTTGATCTGTTCAATCAAATGTAACCTATTGCCAGTAAGGATGATATCATCCACATAGATGACAAGAAGGATGATATCACCACCAGTGTTCTTGACATACAAATTTGCATTTGAGGGACTCCTATGAAACCCCTATGCAACCAGGTATTTGTCAAACTTTAGATACCATGCCCTGGGTGTCTGCTTTAGGCCATAAAGAGCCTTCCGTAATCGGCATACTTTGTGCTCTTTTCCTGCAACCTTAAAACCAAGAGGCTGCATCATGTATACCTCTTCCTCCAAATCTCCATTGAGGAAGGCACTCTTCATGTCCATTTGGTGGACCTTCCACCCAAACTGTGTTGCCATTGCTAGGACAAGTCAAATGGTGCTCATCTTTGCTGTGGGAGCAAATGTTTCCTCATAATCAATACCTTCTCTTTGCGAGAACCCATTAGCCACCAATCGAGCCTTGTATTTATCCAGTGTTCCATCAGCCTTGTATTTGACCTTGTAGACCCATTTGCAGCCAATGGGTTTCTTTCCTGTCGGAAGATTTGACAGAACCCATGTGTTGTTCTTCAAAAGACTATGATGCTCAAAATCCATAGCCTTAGGTTTACCCTTGGCCTTCGAATATTGCTGGGGCTCATACACGCTCTGAATGTTGGCCATAAGAGCAAAGTTTACTGTGTTCTTTTTGCTCTTGCCTCTAAATGATCATCCCTCAACAAGCTCATCATCATGAACATCACCAATGAGCTTCGCCCACCACTTAGGACGAGGAGATGTATTAGCTTCCAAATTAGAATGAGCATCGTCATGACTTGGGCTACTTGGAATAATACCATCTGGATGTTGATCCAGGTTATCCTGAGGAAAATCTGTTGATACAAAATCTTGCCATGGCGATTCCATAATGTGATAATCATTAGAGTCCTTCCCTACTGGTAGAGGCTTTGGTGTGGGAGATTCTTCAATGTCTAAATCCCTCCCTTCAGGTGGAGTTGCTGAAAGCTTAGCTCCCAAATCTGTGGTCTTCAGAGGCTAATTGTCAGGAATCTTGATGGGAGAAGGGGGCAAAAAGGGCCCACCTTCCTCATTAAACACAACATCCCTACTGAATGTCAAACGGGCAGTAGCCACATCAATCGACCGATAGGCCTTGTGATTATCACTGTATCTTGTTAGCATCAACTTTTTTGGCTTTTGGAATCATGGCTTTCGAGGAAAATTATAAGCAAAAAGCATCTTAAATTGTTTGATCCGTTTCACAAAAAGGTTTTCAAGAAAGTAATATCATTCATAAAAACTTTCCAAAATGAGCTCAATAAAAGAGAATTAAATTGCATTTTATGTATGTAAATAATAACATTGTAATTTATCAAGATTATGCACATGGTAAAAGTATATCTCAAATTTTCATATAAACATGTTCATCCAAACTCTGAAGGGATCAATAATTCCAATAGATACATCTTTTTCAATGCTACGTCATAAAACTGAAATTCTACATATCAATGCTACATTAGACTCTTTCATGCAATACTTCTATTTCAAGTTTCAGTAGTGAATGTCAAATACATATACATATACAATGGGCTTTACTAGCCATTCCAGAATGATACACAAGAACATCAATGGCAAATAAAACTCTGAACCTCCAACCGCCGTGACACCATCGGTCTGCTTGCAAGCTGGGGCCAAGAGTGTGATTCAGGCGCCTTTTCCGCCCAACCACGAAGTACATGACTTCCCTGGGTTCCTTCCTAACTCAAAGGAATCCCCGACCCTGCATAAAGGAGCCTAGCAACCTGACACAATAAAACAGGAGGGAACTCTCGATGCATGCCTGGTGCCTATATGCATTTCTAACATGAGAAAACATATTTCTTGCAACAGGAGGTGGCAGAGACTCAAATACATATATATTTCTAGGCTTTTAAAACAATCCATCTATTTCAATGGTACAAGTGCTTGGCCAAGCATAAATAAAATAAGCAAATGGTAGTTTCAGAAAAGGTAAAACTACCGTCTCTGTGGATCCACCTTCGGCATCCTGTCCCGGAAGTTACCAAAAGTAAAGTATAATTAAGTGCAAAAGCAGAAAGTTGTGCATTTTCCATACATGTTTCATGCATTCTATTGATTCTAAATGAGAATTTCAAAACATCTTTTGAATTACATTGGACAAAAGAAAAGAAAAAGAAAAAGTTGTAAGTTCAGTATTAAGATAGCATCTACTCTTTTGTAAGTAATTCTTTTCTGATTTGGTAAAGGACTCTGTTTTCACTCCAAGCTACTCTCTTGAAAATGTAAAAATTGCATGTACGTCATGATACTATCAGTGTACGAACACAAGTAGAGGAATTAATTAATTCTTTTGTATGAAACAGTGTTCACAGATTTATGTATATATTTCTACTCTTTCCAAATTCAAGCTGATTTGAAAGTGAAATTCTCAATTTACTACAGGTTTCTGGTTATTAGTAATATACAGAAACAGGGCAATTCTTTCGGAATAACAGAGGTTTGAAAGAAAAACTTGCATTTGAATTTTATATTGTATACCATTATTCAGGAATGTACATCTGTATGTAAGCATAAGACAGTGTGATCAAGAAGATTTTCAGTTTACATGTTTTCTCAGAGGTACTTTTTCTCATTTCCAGCTTCAAAATTACTGAGATGTTTGTGTATTTTTGACAGAAAGCATGACACATTCTGAAAATGGTTTTCCTGTTCAAACTTGCATTTATGTATATATGTATGAATATATATATGTATATATACATATACAGCTGAGTGTATATATATATATATATATATATATGCTTTAAAGAAAGAAATACTGATTTTCATAACTGTTCTCACGTTTTCTGGCTGTGCACACAGAATAAAAATATTATACAGGGTTTCATATAGGTGTTGTGCACCACAAAGGGTGCTGGGAGGCCTTGCCTCTCCCATGGAGAGGGTGCGGGCTGTGAGGAGGTCGCGCCCCCTCCACAGGCCGCGGCCTGTGGAGGGCGCGAGCCTCCCCACAGAGCCGTGCCCTTCCTATGGGAAGGGCTGGGGATTAAATCCCTCCCCTCCCCCCTACAATTAAACAATTTCATAACACAAAAGAAAGATTTCGCCCAGTATTACACTGCATTTAAATTTATTTCAAACAAATTTCGAATTAATTTCTGGTAAAAGTTTTTCTTGCAAGATTATATGCATACATATATATATATGTATATATGCACAGGAATACAGATTCCTGTGTATATATATATTTATATATGTTTTCAGATACAATTGAGAGCAGTTTAATGATTTGCAGCTTTTGCAACAGAATGTAACCCTAATCTGGAAGGAAGAGATTGGGTATTCTCTCTATAATGCAACAAATGAGAAGAAGGCTTTTACCCAGATTCAAAATAAAATTGGAAGAGATTTCTCAGATATTTGTAATCATTTTCATATAATGATGCATTTCATTTCTCCAATTTCTTACTGAAATTTAAACTGATTTAAAAACAAGGAATGGAAATAACCTGGTAGATTTCTCCAGTTGCAGATGCCCAGTATTACCTTTTTGTCTCCCTCTTCCAGAGCCCCGGTTATGTGTCTGAATAATGTTCTCTTTTCTCCCCTTAAAGCTTTATTCCTCCTTCCGAGGGTCATGCAGACCATTTCCAGATGACAGATAAATTTTACATGCAAAATCCAGAGGTAGCCACTTGCCGAAAGCATTGTTGATTTTAAGGAGAATTTCCCCAGAGCCCAAAGTTTTCTCGGGACTGTTCCTTTCTCCCAATTTTGGACTAAGGTTTTTAAACATATGCAAACAAAGATATCTCCACCTTTTAATATGCAAACCAAATATTTCTTCCTTATCATATGTAAATATAATATTTTTCACTTTATTCTTAATTTCCTAATTAGATCAGATTTTCTTTTATTGCACAAAAATAAATGGAATAAACTAAATAAAATAAACCATAATCTTTTTCACAACTTTTATGGATAATTAAGTTATATTTCAATTTTGCTATGTTATTATTTTTATCAATTACTTATTCAAACCATTTATTCCTATATGTAATCAATTTAAAACAATCATATTGAAACAGACATGGCCTAAATGCAACTACATGATTTTTAGGTGCTGTGTGTGTGTGTTCGAGAGCTCCTCCTCTTTTACCCTGTCGGGAAGCTAGCCTTCTTTTCCTCAATCACACTCTTGGTCTTCGACCACCTGCAACTCAAATGCACTCAGGCGTGCAACAACGAAAAATGTATTAGTAACCAATATAGAAATATAAATCTAAGCAATAATTAAATCAACACTTCTATTTTGTTCTATCTTGTATATATATATATATATTTATTTATTTATTTTTAAAATGCATTCATAATTCCAGAAGCAAATATTTTCCTACGTTTTCATACACCAAAGCATTGTATTATATTATATTACTCTAATCACACATCATCATTCATATAATAAATCCCCACAAAGTCATGGTACAACTGACATCCAAAGTGCGAGGCGTGGCGAGAATCGACTTGGTTCTCTTTGCATCTGGAATCCAAACATACGCGGTCGAACCAAAAACCCTAAGGTGAGTGATTTTTGGTTTCCTCCCAGACACTGCTTCCTCTGGGGTCATCTTCTTAACAGTCTGTGTTGGAGACTGGTTAAGAAGGTATACTATAGTATACATTGCCTCAACCCAAATTTTTTGGAACATTCTTGTTCTCCAACATATAACGGGCCATTTTTGTGATGGTATGATTCCTTCGCTCAACAACACCATTCTGCTGTGGGGTATAGGGTGTGGTAAGCTGGCGTCTAATGCCATGTTTTGCATAGAAATCAGTAAACTGGTTGGAACAAAAATCACCCCCATTATCTGTCCTAAGAGTGATGATTTGACATCCAAACTCTTTTTCAACTAATGCTTTAAAATTTTGAAATTCATTAAATACTTGTGACTTTGCTTTGAGAAAATACACCCACATTTTTCTGCTAAAATCATTAACAAACAGGAGAAAATACTAGGCACCGATGATCAATGCAGTATGATCGATGCAGTATTCATTGGTCCACAAATGTTTGCATGAACCAACTGTAGAACCTTGGATGCTCTCCAAGACTTTCCATCTGAAAATGGAGTACGATGCTGCTTCCCTGCTTGGCAAGCTCTGCAAACACCATGTGTCTGCTGCTGAATCTTAGGTAAGCCTTCTACCAAATTCTCTCGAGCCAGTTGAGAGAGGTAGGCAATATTAAGATGCCCATACCGTTGATGCCAAAGAGTGCTGATGGATGAACTCCTCGCAACTAGCGCATGCTTCAGAGGACCTCCTATATCAAGCAGTCGATATAGACCATGATCCTCGAGCCCAATTGCCACAATTTTCTTGGAATCCTTATCAACAATTTGACACTTGTGTGAATTGAAAATGATGTCCAACTTCAGACTGTGTCTCTTATAATTTGACTCACGAAGAGCAGATTAAGCTCCATGCCTGGCACACAGTATACATTGAGAAATATTAAACCTCTCCCAATAGATGTGATTTGGACGTTGCCCTTGTCGACAACTGTATACTCTTCGCCACCACTAAAGATGACAGAATCAGAGCAAGCCATATACTCGGTGAACCAATCTCTCTTGTTTGTAAAATGCTGAAAGGCTCCAGAATCGATGTACCATGTAGATGATTTGACACGATTTGTTGGTTGTTTGGCCATTAATGCATAAGAGGTAGACACTTGGTTAGACTGCATAAATGCCATCCCTCCCATTTTCTAAGAGCACGAAAAACGAGGTAATTAGTTGGCACCACGATTTCACCAAAAACCTCAAGGCTTTGAGAACACATGATTTTGTCAAAAATTGGAAAAAAAAGGAATTTTTAGAACCCTTAGGTCTAAAACCCTAGTCACAAAAACAAACTCGCAAATTAGAGGCTTATGATCTTCAGAAAATCCGCCATAGAAATTCTGGCAAAAAGACAAATTTTGAGAGGCGCCAAACATCAACCACAAATCTAGAAAAGCCCTAGCAGATTCACAAAAAGAACAACCTAGAAAAAAGATGTGAAGGATGAGTCATGATCTCAGACAGGTTGCGGAAATGGTAGTTCGTGTGGGAGGCAGAAACACGTGTAGAAATGGTGAAAAAATGCGTGTAGTAGGAAACCCAGATCACGTTTTCTTAATCGCGTGCCTCAAAGTGTATAAAACGCCCAAAAATTCCTACAAAATTGCAAAAAAAATGTGGTTTTTTGGAAGCCCGCATGCAGTTACAGAAAAAAAAATTTCATGATCTGAAATAGTGCCAGAAACAAGTGATTTTCAACGAGAGAAAGCCGCAATTTTCATTAGACAAAAGGCATTTGATGATGTAGAAACCTGCAATTTTTTTTCTTGAAACCCTCAAAAATATTTACTAAAGATGCCATGATTTTCTTCACATATCTGCCTCAAAAAACCCTTGAAAATTTTCCTTCAAAATTTCCACAAAAATCTGCTTCAAAAAACCCTTCAACAATTGGCTTCGAAAAACCCTTCGATTTTTAGAAAAATCGGTTCACAGAAAAAACTAAAAATTTCTTCGATTTTTTTATTTTAAAAAAAATGGCTAAAAAACATCTAAGAAATTTCTAAAAATTCCTTAGGAAAACAACAAATTTTTTATTTCTAAAAAAGTTTGCCAAAAAAGATCATGCCTAAGCTTTGATACCATGAAATGATAATTGATATTCATTATTGTGTTTACAAAGGAGATGAAAGCTCCTTTAATACAATGCATGATGATGTTTCTAAAAAGAAACAATCGTTAACAAAAGTAAATAACAAAAGGTTACTAAAAACTAACAAAAGCAGATTAGTTTAACTAAAAGTAAACTACTGACTAACTAAGGCTAAGATGACCATTAAATAATACAATAATACTTTAGTAGTGACCAGACTACCAAAGCTTTGTTTTCTGATTTCACAGCCACCATTCTGAAATACAAGATTATATCCTCTGCTACACATCTGTCCTACACTTAGAAGATTATGTTGGAGACCCTTGACATAAAGAACATTGTCTGGACTCTGTATTATGCTTGCCATCGAAACTAATTGAATTTTCCACAGATCTTAGCAGATGTTTCATCACCAAACTTAACAAGACCACCATCATATTTTTTAAGCTTAATAAACTTACTCTTATTACCTCTCATATGATTTGAGCATCCACTATCAATTATCTAGTGATTTTTCTCTTCTCTAGCATGCAAAGCAGTCAACATAGTTCCTTCAATGTTATGGCCTGTTTTTGGGGCACTTTCCTTCACACATCTTTCAAGATTAGTAGAATTAGTTCCAACTTTTAAAGCCATGAACAAGCATTCATCACTTCCTTCATCCAGATAATCTGATTCTTCATCATCAGATACACCATTGTCCTTTTCAACATAATAACTCTTTTTGACAAATTTACCCTTATGATCCTTTTGTTTGTCATTAGTGCTTTGATTGGACATTTAGATGCATAATGACCTATCTTTCCACAATTGAAACATTTGAAAGGTAGCTTACCTTTTTATTTTCCAGTACCTTTTTCAATCTCCTTACAAAGTTTGCTTCCACCTCATTAAGATCATTTGGATCCGATCCATCATCCTTTTCCACTTTGCAGATTTTAAAAGCAGTTTCTTTGTTTGTAGCATCTTGACCAAACTCTCTCATTTCAAAAGAAGTTAAAACACCAAACATCTGATCTCCAGAATAATTATCCAAATTCTGAGCTTCCTCAATAGCAAAAACTTAAGAACTATAAGCTTTAGGTAGAGTTCTTAATACCCTTTTCACAACTTTGCTTTCATCTAGCTTTCCACCAAGACCATTGATGGCATTGAAAACTTCATCAACTCTGAGCATGTAGGCAGTAATATTTTCATCTTCGGACATCCTTAGGGTTTCAAATTTGGCTTTGTAGTTTTGCATCTTTGCTTGTTTGACCATGTCATCTCCTTCATAGATGCCTTCTAGCTTTGTCTAGATCTCTTTAGTAGACTTCAGACTTATCACCTTTCCAAGTTCAGAATCAGAAAGACCACCTGGATCGCATTCCTTGCTTTGCCATTGTTTTCATAATCCTTGATCTCGTCATCATTTGTTGGACCATTTGTAGGCATAGTATAACCTTTTTCAACAGATTGCCAAACACCAAATCCAAGAGAAACCATAAAGGACTCCATCCTAGATTTCCAGTAGGTAAAGTTTGTTCCATCAAATAAAAGAGCTTTGACAACTTTCTTGTGCGCCATCCAAATCTACCTCAAGTAGTTAAGCTTCTTCCTAGGAACCACAACTTTGATAACAATTGTTAGATGCACAGAACAACTGAGAGGGGGAGGGGGGGGGGTGCGCGGGAAGCGCTGAATCAGTTGTATACTTTAAAACGTCAAAAACCCTCATTAACACTCAAATCTGCATTAGCCCTTAAACCCTTAACAACCATTAAACCCTTATCTTGCATTAGCAGAATGTAAACATGTGAAACAACAATGCAAACACATCCAAACACATAAGAACACTAGATTTAGGTGGAAAACCCAAGAAGGGAAAAACCACGGTGAGGATTAGCTCACTAATATATGAATTGCGCACCAAATACAATAAGGCTCATTACCAAGGGCTCACTGCCTAGAAAGATAAAGAAAGGCTCACTGTTGGTGGTTCACTGCCAAAGGACTCACTGTCTAGAAGAAAGAAGAATAGAAGAAGGGGTGGCTCATTGCCAATTTGAACTTGCTAACAATGCATTTCTCATATGTCAAAGGTACAGTTCCACTGAAGCACAAACAACTCATCGAACAGACTGAAATGTAGACACCTTCTGCTCATTGCATCTGTAAGTTAGAGGTATTAAGGCTTGCACTTAGATCATCACATTTGCATCTTTCGCATCACACACTCATCTCTTGATCGACACAACAATTCTCCTTGCATTTATACCATTTTCCACCTAAAACAATCTCAATTAGATCAGCCTTAAGGAACTGTTCAACATCAATTAAGTCGGCACCAAACACTTACACAATGTGAGGAAGTGAAGCCAAACCATGCCACTACTTAATTGGGACCCAAATCTACACCAACACGCTTCTCAACACTTCCACAACAACAATCATCCTCCTCAATTAGCACTAACACGCTAGGTTGGCCAAACCTTTATTAACGCCCTTAACAATTAAGTTCATGCTTAACCAGGTCCGAAAACAACTTCGCGGACCACATAACAACACTCCACAATATCCATATACTTCAGAATATTCCAACACCATCATAATATTCTACACACCTACTGCAACCACCTGAAACCATAATTACGAGACTCGGACTCCAACTTAGACTCTAGGGTGATGAAATATGCTAACCAATTTTTTCGATAGTTTTACACAATACAAACCAGCACTAGCCAACTTGATTAGCGTTAGCATAAAAAATGAAATCCAAGCTTGAAAGAACTCAACGCCAAGAATGCACACTCAATCCCAAGGAAGGATAGGTGTTGTCATATGGCGGAGAAATTAAAGAACAATACTTGAAATGAAACAAACTCAACATCAAGAATGTGCACTCAAGATCCCACTGAGGGTGAGGTGCTAACATATGACGGAGTTATTAATTGAAAACTGAAATAAATAGGCGGTGAACCAGCCATGAGAATTTCCACGCTACCACTTGAACAGTGGGGGGAAAACATTACAATACAAAACTAATTCATCCGCTGCGGCGGGCATCCACTTATGAGTGGGAATTCGCCACTTTACAGTGGGTGACTAAAGAGAGATTAATTGTTCTTTCTCCACACTGGCGGTAAACCATCCAGGGGTTACAAATGTATGAAATTATAACAAGTAATTGCAGCAATAACAATGGTTGGATTAGTACTACTAAATCTCAACCTTACAATCAAGGAATCTGCAAATACAAGTATTACAATGATAGAGAATAATGCTAAGATGTAAAGAATGAATGCTTTACAATGTTTATCCCTCAAATGATGAAGTAAAGGCCAAAAATAGCAAACTAATGCAATCTGATATAAAAAAATCTGAGTTCTGGAAATTCTGATCAGCAAATAGAAAACACCATGAAATGCTCATAACTTCATCCATATACCTTCAAATTGACTGAAACCTTTTGCAAAGGCTCTCTAGGAGTATGGCGCCCAAGAACAAGTCATAAAACAGCATCAAATCCTCCTCATTTATTTAGCACGAATCCCAATGTGCTCTAAGAAGGTACGGCCTGGCTGGAAGGGCGATTTTGCTCTTAAAAATCAGGTTCTTTGAATTTAGATCTCATCTTCTATGAGAAGGGTTGCCCAATGTCAACAATCACATAGCACGAATGCCCAGAATGAAATAAAATTTACTCACAAAGCTGTATACAAAATTCACTTTCAGCTTTAGATGAACCAGCAACTCAAAAATGATAATAAACTCCAAAATTCTTCAACAATAGGCTCAATCTGCTAGTTTGGATGAGAAGCAGCAATAAAACCAATTAGGTGTTGTCTTTCAAACACGAAATTGATTGGAATCTAGGAGGTAAGCATCCCTCGAAGAAATAATCACAATGTCATTTCGACAGCATAACTTTAGCAATTAACAATGGATGATAAATCCTTCAAATAGCAGCAATATATAAGCTTTAGTTGGCAAATGAAGCAACAAGAACTCTTCAATCTCCAAGAAGTTGAATCACTTCAACTTCCAAAAGGACGCCACCTTTTTCCTTTACTTTGAAATAATATAATATCATCTTCAACTTCCTCTCGAGGCATCCATTTCATATTGCAACAATAAAACATTTATTAAATAATTAAATGCCTAACTTGACCCTTTATGTCCCCTTTCTAAACAACTTGAAGTCATCAAGCCCAGGCTTGGGTACAACTTCAAGACATGAAAATTGACTAAGTTCCAAACTCACCAAGGAGATAACCAATACAATGCCTGTTTCTAACTCCATGAATTGCTAAAAATAGCAAACCGACAAATGCCAAACTGAACCAAGTTGATGATGATGCTTCTGCCAAAAATGAACTTACTAAAAATAGTAAATGCCAAAAATAGTAAGTTAACTTCAAAACCATCAGAAAGCCAAACTGAACACTGAACTGCAAAGGATTGAATTGCTGCTAGATAGATCCTGCCAAAAGATAGACTTGCTAAAAATAGCAAACTGCTATAAATAGTAAGTCCATAACATCCTTCCTCGAACGCCTAACCGAAGCGCAAGATTCAAAGAGGAAACCCTAGTTTTATACTCTACCTTTAACCTACGGATTTTCGGAAATAGGCTAAATCCAAAAAGAAGAGTGTATGCCAAAATGGGGACATTGTGTGATTCAATCCTTTGGGATTCCTGACTACCACTGGATCGGCACAAACTCAGAAAAATGAAAAACCCCTAGAAATTTAGAGATTTTTAAGGATTTAAAACTTGTTTTCAGCACCCTTTATTGAATAAACCTTAAAGACACAATAAGCATCATTAAATAGAAGCAAATTTGATCACATACACAAGTATACATCGATCACATAAGTATAAAGTACACAAATTGTAGCTGAGCTGTTGAAGGAAATAGCACACTAAAATATATAAATATAGTCAAATGTATACAAAACTCATGGAATATGAAATCCATGACATCAAATGTTCCATACAAATATGAAATATCAAAACAATAGCTACAAGTCTATGGCATAATGGAGCCAGCATCCTTCCTACGAAGGCATCTAAGGGTCCTAGATGATGTAACAGCTGCAGCCATAGTCTCTGCTTGTGTCTCTATGCCACTCTCACCAACACCAACTGTGTCTGCTTGTGCTCTAGCCTTCTCCTCAGCCATAGCTACAACCTCAGCCTCTCTATCTGGCTAGTCCACCCAATCAAGGTCCTCGTCACTGAAGACTGCATCTGTAGCCTCAGCGATCCAATTAGACTATGGATCAACCTCCTCTAGCCTGATCAGGGTGGAGTCCTGGTCAGAATCTTCTTGTATCTGAGCCGAAGGTTGTAATGAACATATACCAAATTGTTCATCCTCTCCACTAATAGTCTATTGTGCTTCTTGGAGTGTATGTGCTCAAACATACTCCAATTGCGCTAGATGAACTGCATGGCTGGCTCAATATACAAATGGCAACATTTTGAAGGTTCGGTGTATCAAAACCAAACATATGCCACCATCTATCTAAGATGAGAAAAAGAAACAAAATCAATCTCATTTCCAACTTTAATTTTCAAGTTTCAAGTGTCAAGTTCAACATTTAATAATAAATTATAATATAAAAAGATGAAAATTATGCCCTTAAATATATTTTTACGTGGTGGTAATGTCGTCCTACTATCTTTGCACAATTGACGTGCAAAGAGTCCTCCTTGTGCTTTAGTGAAGGCATCTATCTCGATTACTATTTGTGTAGTAACAACATGCAACATCCGCTCTATTGCCGAGTAGAGCCCACTAAGAATCTCATTATCTGCACGGAAATCACGGCTCAATTGGAAGGCTGGATTTAGGAAACATGCGGCTGCATGGAGGGGCCTATGAAGCTGGTGGTGCCATCTCCTATCAATGATCTCCCACATGGGACGATACTTCTCCTCAACTCCACCATAAACGGATCGAGGGCTTCTCCCCATCAACAACTTGTAGGAGAACTAGCAAGGGCTCGATAAACTGCAAAGTGCAAACATTGTGAAACATTAACTTAAGTGTGAACGAAAATAAACAAATAAAAGTAAAATATGAATAAAAATTAAAACATAATGAAGAATTAAATTTTAACTTCACAATCTCCTCTGCTGGTGCCCAAAGTCTTGGCTCATCAAAAATGCAATTAGTCACATCAATCCCTACAGTGGTTGTAACATAGGATGAGGAAGTCCACTCCTCACCAACAAACATGCGCCTCAAAGATGCCTTTGACCAAATCAAGGATTGTAATGTGATAAAATTTGATGCCAGGACGAGCCAACTCCCTCAACCCCGTGTATTGCCTCATTAGGCTAAGGACCCATGTGTGATTGTATACAAATTTGCAAATGTTTTTTGCCCCATCCACACATGTTTTGATTTATGGGAGCTTGCCAAGTTCCTCCAATATGAGGTCAAGGCAATGAGCGACACATGGAGTCTAGAATATAGTAGGATGCTTCTCCATCAATAATCTACCAACAACAACATAATTTGCTGCATTATCGGTCACCACTTGAACCACATTCTCTTCACCCACCTCAGCTATCACCTCCTCTATAGCCTCACAAAGGTATGTGGCATTTTTGACATGGGCGGAAGTATCAATGGACTTGATGAAGACGGTGTCACCTGAAAAAAGAAGCAAAACCAAGTATTCAATAAATTAAAAAAAATAAACCAGCCATATTAATCACTAAATCAAATTCAAATTTCAAATTAATCAATGCATTGAGGGAAGTACAATTACCTACAGAGGAAGCTAGAAAATTAAGCAACATCCTATTTCTTCTATCGGTTCGACCATCGGTCATGATGGTGCAACCCAAACTCCTCCATTGCAAGCGTTGCTCCTCTATTTGTGCTTTTACATCTGCCACCTTTTGATTCAAAAGTGCGTTCTTTAATTCATCTTCGGTACGGGCTTTGAACCCTGCCTCACATATGGTAATGGCATCAACCATATTTTGCCAAAAGAGAGACATAAAACATGTCATAAATAAATTAATAAGTTACTTAGATAAGTATTGTAAAGTGAAAAGTTTTAACTTTAAATTTGAATTCGAGAATGAGATACATCTAGATTCTAAATATAAATTTTAAAACAATTAAACAAAAAAGAATTACCTGGCCACATGGAAGGGAATGGTGCAATAGTACCAGAAGTCTGCAATTGATTTCTTCGCTGCATCATGTGCGTCCTTGTTCCAACCCATGCTCTCAAGCGACGGTTGGGAACCAGGAGTACTGCATGGTACAAAATATGAATCTACCCTAGATTTACAAACTCTAGGGCCAATGCTAACACTCCCACTACCACTAGCAATAATAGCAACACTAGGAGTACCCATAATTGGTGCACTAGTACAAGCAATAGCACAAGCACTAGCACTAGGACGGTATGGAGGCATGGAAGAAGCATCTCCAACACCACCAATGCTCGCCAACTCCTCCCTTTGACTCTTTTTCATTTCTTTTTGCAATTCAAATGTTTCTAATTGCACTTGCACCTCACAAACAGCCTCAGGAGGTGCATTAATGCAGCCCACTACATCATGGACGAGTATACGTGCAATATGGTATTTCAATCTATTTATGCCTCCATGAAATATTGTCTTGCAATATTTACATTTTGCCTCTCCTTTTTTCGGCCCGGGAAAGATTTTAGCATGTTTCCAAATAGGGTCTTTTCTGTCTGGGGTTTGAGATATTGTGAAAATATGGTTTGAATTGCAAATGAATGTGGTTGCAATAACATGTAGGGTTTCTAAAATTATTTAAGTTGCAAGTAGGGTTTGTAAAAAAAGAAATGCAAACTCAAAAAAACAATGATTTTACAAATTACAATGAATTTTTTGTTTAAAAAACACAAAAAAACAATTAAAATCAAACTTACCTCTGAGATTAGGCTTGAAATGCAATGCAAACTCCTTCCAATCGTTGGTAATGAGCTCTCAATGCACCTCCTTGGTGGTATGATGCTTCCCAAATGCTATTTGATAATGGATTTGTCTTCAACTTCTTGCTGGTTGCCCTACAATGAACTCTTTCTTTTCATCACAACTCTCTTTTCTCCTCCTATTTTGCGAAGTAAATGAAATGAAGTTGCTTTTAGGGTTGGGGAGAAGATATAAGTAAAAAAAAAACCAAATTAAATGACTCTTTTATGTTTTTTTTTTGCTTTTTTCACTTGGTTGTGCTGGCTGAGTTCTGGTGACGGGACTCTCCTGGACTTGCTGAGTCTAGCGAGTCTGCCAGACTTGGCAAGTCTAGGCAGGACTCAACAAGACTTGGCAAGACTCGACTGAGTTTGAGTCCGAGCCCCTAGGACTCAACCAAGGTGACTTGAATCGGGATTCAACGAGTCCTAACGAGTCCGGGCGAGTCCCATTTCTGTGCCTGAAACTAAAGAACACCTTCATTCTGTGCAACCAGGACATATGGCAAAACATCCAACACCATACAACCTTGAGAATAACTTCGGCTGAAACTTCAAGGGAAGGTAGATACAAACGATATAAGCATGTTCCTAGATCCATAACACAAAACCTTCATTGTGGAGAAATGGAACAATCTCATTTCTTTAACACCCTATTTCACGGATAGATAGAATGTCCCCTTTTGGCATGATCATGTTTGATGGTGGTTAGTCTATACTTAGACTCTCGTAGGCTAACAGGTTGGGTTAGAGGGTCAGTGGCATTATTTGATGAGTTTTGTCATTCTTAGTTCTGAGCCCAGTGATTGGTTCACGGCAGGCGTTAGCAGTTCAGGAGTCGACAGCTTCTGACGGCACAGGATTCTATGAAGATTTGTGGAAGTTATGTCTATTTGAGTGATTTAAGTTATTAATTAACTTAATATTTTATTATAAAGTCAAATTGACTTTATACTTTTCAAATCACTTAAATATTCTCTAAAAAGTGATTTAATATTTTTATCACTTAAAATATTAAAGGCGCCCAAATATTAAGTTATGACTATTGAAAAAGACTTAATATTATTTTAAAAGATTTTAATGATGGCAAAAAGGGCGTATCTTCTTGGAAATGCGTGCCTTCCTTATATAAGGCATTTTTGGCAATGAGAAACTCACCTTTTGATAATTTCGACTTTGCCTTGTGCTATTTCCTGTGCATTCTCCTGTGATCAGGGTTTGAACAATTTTTCCATTGAAGAACGATAACTCTTCAGTGTTGAGCACTTTTGAGGCTGTGAGAGATCAGCTGAATTTGTGCAGTTTGTGAGAGCTTCATACAGAGGTTCTACTGGGCTTGAGCTGTGTTTCCTATTGGATTTCTTTATCAGTTTCAGAGGGTTTTGGGAGATGGCGCCTTCATTT
Source organism: Sequoia sempervirens (assembly GCA_007258455.2). NCBI lineage: Eukaryota > Viridiplantae > Streptophyta > Pinopsida > Cupressales > Cupressaceae > Sequoia > Sequoia sempervirens. The sequence goes on from VDFB02041493.1 coordinate 19,864, forward strand.
CATCTGGCAGACATCATACTTCTTGGCTGTACCTTCTAAGTGAGAATTCAGGTTGTTTGCAGTGAAGTGTGTGGCTCTTGTGCAAGGGTGTTTGGGCATTTCTTGGAGAAACGCCTTCTTTTCTGAGGGTTTCTCTTCATCATTTTAGGCATTTGGCTTGTACTCTTCATCTGCCACCGTTTTCAGGCTGGATTTTGCATTCTGTAGCTTTCTACACTAGATTTGGTCAGTTTTTCACCATCTTGGCTGGCAAACTGGACTACTTTCTTAAATAAATAATCTGGACACTTCCGGGTATGTTTATGAGTTCTAAATCCATTGTTGAGCATATTTATTATCTTCTGTATTGTCAATTCGCCTGAAATAACTCAGATTTACATTTTATATGCATTTATGCTGTGCGCCCCTTCTCTTCTGTCTATCAAATTTTCTCTAAAAAACTAAATAACACTAAAAAGACTTAAGAAATATTGGGGTTTGAGTTGAGAGCCAACAGGGCTCATCACAGTGGTATCAGAGCTCTGATCCTGCCAGCTTGTGGGGTTAGAAAAATTATGCGGTCACACCAGGACAAATTTGACAGGTACTGTTCACACAGGGGTTGAACAACAAAGTGGTTATCATGGCTTCTAAATTTGTTGATGAAGTAATGGTTGCTTATGAGGAATATATAGCATCTCCAGATAAGATAAAAGATCACCTAGACTTCGAACAATATATGGAGCATCGGATGGTTTATAATAAGCAACGAAGCAAATCAAAGAAATGTGAGCAGAAAAATGTAGAGAGCATTTCAAATAATATTCAGCAGAAACCTATGCCATCACAACAAAGATTAGCTCGTAGCTTGCAGCAGTCTGAAAACTCCATTTCAAGACAAAGCTCATTACAAAACAAAAAGAAATTGAGTTTCTTTGATGTGTTGGGGTTAAAAAGGGATCAATCAGCAGTTAGTGACCAGCATACAGCTGATCTTATGGAGAACAAAAAACAGACCTACATTGAGGAAGATGTTGGGCACGAAACACTTCATGATGACAACAAGACTGGAGAAGAGCAAGTGATGTTTGAAGACAAACCAATTGTATTAGAGCAGCCACATGAAGATAAGTTTTCTTGTGATGCTTCATCAGCAGAAATGTATGAAGATATGGCTTCTACAACTTCTTTTGAGACATCCTATGAGGTACATAGCAGCAGTACCTTAGATGCTGATGACAACACACATGATGCTGCTGATTATGAGGTGAGTGATGCACATTCAACTTCATGCTATAGTTTAGATTTGGATGGAGAACAGGAAGTGATTCAAGAGGGATTTTCCTCTCCACAGTACTATCAGGGGTCAGAGTTACACAGTTTTGATCAGCATGGTGTTGTTGTTCAGTTTGTGAACAACCTTTTGTTTGAGGTGGACGCTACTATGACTTATGATAATCCGCTATTTGTGTTGGGGGCTGATCACACAATGGACCCTAACCATGAGATGTGCAGAGACAATGATGTTTGGAGTCCTTACAGTGTACCAGGATTTCAGACACAACTCACGGAGGAGTTTACAGGTGTATACATAGTGTTGAGCGCATACAACTTCACCTTTGATCCGCGTGTACATGAGTTATATCAGGTGCACAGTCTTGATATGCATGTGTTGGACATGTTGGATGATAGCATATCTTGTGCAGAGGTTGGAAGCAAGTATTGCTTGCAGTTTGACTTGCTTCCTCATGAGTATTTCACTCCTATAGTAGACAACACTGAGATTGACAGGGTACAGCATGATGATCCAGCTAATCAGATTTGGGAGTTACAGGAGACAGTTGATGACAGTAGGGACATTCCACGACACTATCCTTGGGATCCTGGTGGAGTGGTTGATTCTTTGTTGTTGAGATTGCTTGCGGACAAGCAATTTCAGGGAGGGCGGACTGTAATGTCCCCTTTTTCCGCATGATCATGTTTGATGGTGGTTAGTCTATTACTTAGACTCTCGTAGGCTAACAGGTTGGGTTAGAGGGTCAGTGGCATTATTTGATGAGTTTTGTCATTCTTAGTTCTGAGCCCAGTGATTGGTTCACGGCAGGCGTTAGCAGTTCAGGAGTCGACAGCTTCTGACGGCACAGGATTCTATGAAGATTTGTGGAAGTTATGTCTATTTGAGTGATTTAAGTTATTAATTAACTTAATATTTTATTATAAAGTCAAATTGACTTTATACTTTTCAAATCACTTAAATATTCTCTAAAAAGTGATTTAATATTTTTATCACTTAAAATATTAAAGGCGCCCAAATATTAAGTTATGACTATTGAAAAAGACTTAATATTATTTTAAAAGATTTTAATGATGGCAAAAGGGCGTATCTTCTTGGAAATGCGTGCCTTCCTTATATAAGGCATTTTTGGCAATGAGAAACTCACCTTTTGATAATTTCGACTTTGCCTTGTGCTATTTCCTGTGCATTCTCCTGTGATCAAGGTTTGAACAATTTTTCCATTGAAGAACGATAACTCTTCAGTGTTGAGCACTTTTGAGGCTGTGAGAGATCAGCTGAATTTGTGCAGTTTGTGAGAGCTTCATACAGAGGTTCTACTGGGCTTGAGCTGTGTTTCCTATTGGATTTCTTTATCAGTTTCAGAGGGTTTTGGGAGATGGCGCCTTCATTTCATCTGGCAGACATCATACTTCTTGGCCGTACCTTCTAAGTGAGAATTCAGGTGGTTTGCAGTGAAGTGCGTGGCTCTTGTGCAAGGCGTTTGGGCATTTCTTGGAGAAACACCTTCTTTTCTGAGGGTTTCTCTTCATCATTTTAGGCGTTTGGCTTGTACTCTTCATCTGCCACCGTTTTCAGGCTGGATTTTGCATTCTGTAGCTTTCTACACCAGATTTGGTCAGTTTTTCACCATCTTGGCTGGCAAACTCGACTACTTTCTTAAATAAATAATCTGGACACTTCCGGGTATGTTTATGAGTTCTAAATCCATTGTTGAGCATATTTATTATCTTCTGTATTGTCAATTCGCCTGAAATAACTCAGATTTACATTTTATATGTATTTATGCTATGCGCCCCTTCTCTTCTGTCTATCAAACTTTCTCTAAAAAACTAAATAACACTAAAGACTTAAGAAAAATTAGGGGTTTAAGTTGAGAGCCAGCAGGGCTCATCAGATAGACATATTGTCAAACACATCTTCTGCTGTAGTATGATCCAAAACCTAAAACTTTGGATATGACACCTCTGAACACCTCTGATCATCACGTCCAAACCATATGAGCATATCTTCAATCATGAAGAAATGTGGAGCAAAACACTGAACACCACTCTGTCACACTGAACTCTCTTTTATTCAAATTTTCTCAAAAGAACTTGGAAACCAAGTGAACCAACTTTATTAGCAACATTACTAACATCTCCACAACACATCTACAACATCTGCAACATGCAACACTTTTCAACTACAACAGTCTCCCCATACACAAGTCAGGCCAACAACCTCTACAACTATAGTGAAGTAGTACATCAATGACAACACCAGCATGTGTTGACATCAATACCAACAATTCCAGGCACATCATCAATACTAGTAGCATTCCAACACTTTCTTTATACAAGGGCTTGACATCAATGACAACACCCAAGCAACTCACAAACAACTCAAGCTTCCAACATCTCCAAACTTCCAACAAAGTTTACCAAAATATTTGTTGAAAAATATTTTCAACCTAAAAGATTGAGGGGCAGCTTGTTATTTGCTGGCCCTATTAATGGTGAGACTAGTTGTACCAATTACCATGCTGGCCATACCATTTTATAGCTTCACAAGGGAGCCACATTAATTAAAGAAGGGACATGAGATTTTCAAAAGAGGAAGCATTGCATATTAAAGTGGGCAGTGAGTTTTTTAGAGGGATTTGTGTGCCCAAATATCTGTCGTTGTTGTATCTAGATGGGGAATTGATTCCTAAGGGTGGTTGCAGCTACTATATGGAGGCTGCATCAACAACTACAACGACTGATTTATTTGGTTCCTTTTGACTTGCTGATCAAGCCATACCTGTTTAAGGAGTGACTTGGGACTTCTTAGATAGAGGATAATTTATATATTGTTACTTCACTTTTAATTATTAAGGAAGATTTTGTTACAAGTTTTCTCTATTATGAATATTTTGTCAAAAGTTGTCAAAATTCAAGGAGAATTAGCTTGGAACTTTACAATAAATTGTGGGCTCTTTGCCTCGTATTGGGCATGAAGAATGTCCAAATCTTCCTCATGTTGATTGTCCATGTCTGTCTTGCATCCCAATTTCTTTTTGCAAGAACATAACCCTAGGTAGACTTGTTCCTATGACTGAGTTCATTGGAATGTTCTCTTTTATTTCTATGGATGAAGACACTCTTTATGTAACCTTCCCAGGAGGTTTAACATCCTGATAGGCCTCATTCTATTGGTTGTGAGTAAATAGCTCAATGAGTTGTCGTTGCCCATCATTAAGAACCATCGTTACATCCTTCAAAGATATAACCATTTCAAAGAATTCCTAATCTTTATCCTCACCTTGGCATCTTCTGTTTTCATTGTTCCCTATATTGATATCTTTCTTCGTTGTCCCTTTTTGACATGCAATAAATTTGGCCAGAAATCTTTTGTCTATTTGTTTGGTTTTTGTTTTGTTTTGCTTTTTTGTTGTTTTTTGTTTTGTTTTCAATAGGCTGGTAGGATCTAGCTTTGATACCACTAAAATATTCCTAATAACAATACAAAAAAAATATAGGAAAGACAAATAATAGAATATTTACCTATTCTTTTAACATTTATCACAATATAGAAAATAATCATTCATATAATTGACTAGATATCCGAGAATACAAATTTGTTCCTAGGATGAAGAAGTTGTTGGTCGAATCGATGCCTGGATTTATTTCTGTCAAAACTTGTTTGTAATGGTTGTTGACAAAGATTTCTATTCTCTTGGTATATTGTTGGTGGCTCTTGAATTCCTCCACATCCTACTGTTAGTACTGCTGTTGTTGTGTAACTGTATGATGTTGGTTGCTGGAGGGTGTTGTCCTTAGAACCTATTAGTTGTACCTGTTTTTTGTCCCAGGTACTAAATAATTATTCATATAATTATCTATACGTCCCATAATACAAATTTGTTCTTACGATGAAGCTATTTTTGGTCAAATCTTAGACGCCTAGATTTATTTTTGTTGAAACTTATTGATAATTGTTGTTGACGAAGATTTTCATTCTCTTGGTATCTTGTTGGTGGCTCTTGAATTCCTCCACATCCTGCTGTTAGTACTACTATTGTTGTGTCACTGTATGATGCTACCTGCTGGAGGGTGTTGTCTCTATAACCTACTAGTTGTACCTGTTTTCATCCTAGCTACTAAAGAATATTGCTGCTAGATGCTTTGCAAGAATGTTTTTTATGATTTCAAAGATACCTTCTAATCATCCCTAGTGCTACCTCTATACTCAGTTGGGTGATGCATAAATTATGGGCATTATTCCCCACACTTATTGCTAAATATTATACCATTCACTCCCCAAGATTCTAGGGAGCTAATTGAATGTATGACCCCTAAATTAATTGCAAGTAAATGCTGCAGCATACAACCCAAAAGGAAAATAGAACTGCAATGATCCACTTTATTTAAAGATGCTCTAATGCTAGTTGATTGAGTCACATCCTAATGGCAACTAACTACTTCAGTTGTTGACAATGGACCCAATCAATGTTTGTTCCATGTCGATTGTAACTATCTAATGTTGGCAGTCGAAAGGAGACATTACATCTATTGGGTCATTCCATTCAAAAATATCGTTGCCTTTTTCCATAGGCTTAAGATCTCCCAATCCTTCTAGCAGATTTTTGGTATTATCCCTAGCGTGTTTGCTTTCTATGATTTTGCATGATTTTAGAATACCCTACATATCATGTTCAAGGGTTTTTTCTAAAATAGCCACCTTCATAAAATCAAATTTGTATTCTCCTACTTCGTCCACATTTGTAGAATTTTCTTCCACTATGTTTTGTAGAGTGTTGCTTCTAAACTATTGCTTTGAATAGCTTCATTGACTTGTTGTCGAGTACAAGATGTTCCCACCATTAGAATTGAATTCAAGCTCTTATTGTATCAAGTTGTAACAAATTTTGCAATAATATAACATTCAAGCTCATGTATTTGCGACAAGAAATGATGAATTATAGTGGATAAGTGGAGTTGTAGTAGGAGTCCAAATTTTGGCAAAGTTTTGTTATTGTCATATTGATGCAATTTGTCAGTAAAATGCTTGTAAAATTGTGGGTTTATACAAGCACAACCAATTAGTAGGGGTATTAAATGCCTTCATGGTGATCATTTATTGATCCTTATATTGGGTGATTTTGCAAATTTGTCACCTTCAAAGTTTTAATTTTGATGCATGTGACAAGACATTCTTTGTCATCCCATCTTGATAATGTGGACATGCCATAATTGTCATCCGTTTGAGCATTAACTATGAGCTCAACTACTAAACTTGGCCAATCTCCATGAGCTTTGTGGCATGCAACCATTAAATGCATTCAATAATACCTTCAAGTGTGGCTTTCCCAATGGTGGTGTACCACTACTTGGGTAGCTTTTTCCTTATATTTCTTGAAAATGCATACCTTCTACATGGCAATGAAATGATTTTTGAAATACACTATTTTTGCTAGTGTCATGTGCCTACTTGGAAGTACAGAATGCATCCCAACCTAATTGTATAGTAAATTTTATGTAATGTCCCTGTTTTCCATCTTGCCGTTATAGGAGCTAAATTAATTAATTAATTAAATTATTTAATGTTGCTAGGCAAAAAGTGCAATTATAAAGGTAATATTAAATAATTATATTAAATGGAGTTATAAAGTGACATTGAGGAATATTTAAAAGATATTTAATAAAGTCACTTTATAATATAATAAGGCACTTTATAATAAAGTGTTAATTGGTTTTGGCGAGAAAACCTAAAAGGGTATTATAAAAAGGACTTGAGGGCTCATTTCTCATTATGCAAAGATTATTATTATTTTCTTGGTTTTTTTAGAGGAACTCTTTGGAGTCTGAAACCCTAGGTGGTATTCCTACTAGTATCTAGTTTTGGCGGTGAAAGATTCCACCCTCGCTAGATTGAGGCAATTCAGATAGGATTCGCATTTGTGCTTCACTGGTTGGATTGAGTGATTGAAATAATTTGTGAGTCTTGCCGGGCAAGACAAATTAGCATAGATAAATTTGGGAAATATCGATTAACATCTGAGGCATATTGAAGGTTGAGATGTTTCAGTTTTGAGAGCTTTGCATAATCAGGAGTGGATGCCATACTCAGGAAAATACAAAGCTGGTCGTGGCATTTTGTTATATTCAGACTTCTGTTATTCATGCTTCAGATTTGGCGTAGGGTCTTGAGGACTTTCCAATGCCAGGCGTTTGCATTGACTGGCACCTAGGCTGTGCGTGGGGTTTTTCCAGGGACTGTTGCTGATTATCCTTCCAATGTGGCCTCTATCTCTGCAGCTAGGGTTCGAGTTACTATTCACAGTGAACCGTGGGGCTTTGGCAAGGAATTCTGGAGCATTTAAAAGGGGTGAAGCTTCCCATATTTCCATCACCATAACTGCTCTGGAATATTCGAGCCAATTTTTTCGTTTTTTCAATTAACAGATTACAAGCAATGCACCCGTTAAGGTTAGAAGGGAAAACCAGAACGTGCAAGAAAGCAACTCTAACCAGAATGGCGCCGATAATGGCGAGCATTGGTCAGAGGATCTAAAACAAACTGCTTAAGCTGTAACTCTAACCAGTATGGCGCCGATGATGGCGAGCATTGGTCAGAGGATCTTCTATTCTAAATGCAGAAAATAACTCAACGTCAAGTATGTGCTACCCAATCCAATGCGGAGTGAGGGGCGACCATATGACGGAGTGATTACAAAATTAAATGCTTGAATTAAATGCTGGAACTGGAAATACTCGACACCCAGAATGTGCTTGCTGACCCAAGATGGGAAAGTAGCTACCATAGGGCGGAGATTGAACTATTACAATAACTTCGAAGGAAATAAAGCATTACAACATAGATTTGAGAAAGCTTAATAAATACTGCCAGTACTACTGTCAGTTTACAGAGTGAAGATCATATGCTCGTCAAGAGATTTGGAACTGGAAATAGTAACCATTACAATACAATAGTAATTCCTTAACTTGATTCAAGATGCCACATCTAATTCTCACAAGGGATTGGAATTAATACTTCTGTTTTCTTTTGTTGCCCCAATTCTGTACTTTGCATATCAAAACAGCAACCTGGGAAACTATTCAATTGCTCATAACTCACTCTCAACCTGCTCAAAACATGTGAAACAAAATGCAATATACTTCCTTGACTGAAGCGACCAACATAAGACCCTAAAACTGACCCCAAAGCTTCAGATTTGAATTACACGAATTCCCAAGCACATGCAAGTGGTACGGCCAGGCTGAGAAGTTCGATCTCCTTTTAAAAATTCAGTTCTTAATAAGAAATTCTGAAATCTTAACTAAAGCATCGCCTACCCTAAACCATGAGATAAATGCAATACCCAGAACTCTGTTTTTTGTATTTTTTGACTTACAATGAAAAACATGGATCTGCTGTGTTAAATCAGCAAATACAGAAAACTCTCTAAAAATGCAGACTTACTTAACAAGACCAAACTGAATACAAAGCACAAATACAAATGAACTCACAAATCTACCTTAAATAATCGAACCTCTCCACTAGGTGCTATCTCTCAAGCACGAAGTCGAGCCCAGACTAGGAGGCATTCATTCCTCGAAGCAATTCCGCAACCGTTTCGGCAGCATAACATTAGCATAGACCAAAGATGCAGAAATGATGCACAAGACTCCTTTTTATAAGTTCCGTTTGACTTCAAGAAACCCTAAAATCCAACTCAAGCTCAAACCCTAACTTTTCCTTCAATAAGGCGTCCTTTTCACCTTTAGCTCAATAATCATATTTTAATTAAAACATCACCTTGATAAATGCGCCCACATTAATTTCCTTTGACTTTGGAAAATTCACCAAATATTAAATATAACCTTAATGAAGGCGCCACCCTTTGAGTCCACCTTTTAAAACGACATTAAGTCATTCGACTAGGCCAAGGTGATAAAATAACATTTTAATTATAATGTTATTTTTAAGTGAAATGAGCTCGACTTCCCAGAACTGCATTCTGAAGCCCGAAACTGAATACGCGCACTTGAGTCAACTGAAGGGGAAAGTCAACTGCCTGCTACCATCCTGTTAATCCAAAAATAGAATTTACTAAAAATAGTAAATTCCAGAAAATGCTCTGAATGCCGAGATGAACATACCCCTGCGAAGCCCTCTGAAAACCCGAAGGAATCCGCCATTGAATCCACCATCTCTGAGCAATGACCTCCTCAAAAATAGGAAACCCTAATTTATCTTCCGACTAGCCTTCGGTTTGGAAAAAGGCCAACGGTCACAAGAAAGAGGTTTGAGAAGGGGACATAACTGCTGCAACATCTTTTTCTGAGTACTGGACGTTTTCAAAGGTGCTGGGCATGATTTCATGGTATTGGCAGCTGCAAACATTCATTTTCCACCTTCCTACATTGCTGTTATTGTCTTTTGTGCTGCTGAGTGCATATCTTGCATTGGACGGATTTTACAAGGGAGTTGCAGTCACTGTAGAGGGCATATATGCTGGTCTGGTCATGATTTACCAGTTCTGGGCTGACTGTGCATGTATTTCCAGCTTCTATCTGCTGTTTGGATTTCATACATCAGCCTGACTTTCATCAACAGCCATAGCAATTGCTTAGGAATCAACAAACGGGTATTTTATGTTATGCAATGTGATTTGGGTATGTAAATGCATGAGCTCTGTTATTTGTTTGCTCAGAAAACTGAGAATCTGAAATGTAAATGTTGAGTTTACATGTCATTGAATGCAATATATGATCTCATATCTGAAACAATACAAAGTGTAAAGTTTTTTATTTTCTGAGTTATCATTTTATGAGTTTGCAAACCACAAACCCTCTGAAATACACAGTTCAGTTAAAATGCAAATTGTTCAACAAAATGGCACATCTGTCAAACTGAAATTATCGTAAAAATATCAACTCCAGTTGGGGATATTACATTTTACTGAACATGGCACAACTGCTAAGTTTTAATTGATCATTGATCCTTGTATTGGATGATTTTGCAAATTTGTCAACTTCGAAGTTTTAATTTTGATGCATATGAAAAGTCATTCTTTGTCATCCCGTCTTGATAGCGTGGACATGCCATAGTTTTCATCCGTGTGAGCATTAACTGTGAGCTCAACTGTTAAACTTGGCCAATCTCCATGAGCTTTGTGGTATGCAATCATTAAATGCATGCACTAATACCTTCAGGCTTCAAGTGTGGCTTTCCCAATGGTAGTGAACCACTACTTAGGTAGCCTTTTCCTTATCTTTCTTGAAAATGCATTCCTTCTACATGGCAATGAAATGATTTTTGAAGTACAATTATTTTTGCTAGTGTCACGTGCCTACCTGTATGTACAGAAGGCATCCCAACCTAACTGTATAGTAAGTTTTACTTAGGTAGCTTTTTCTTTATCTTTCTTGAAAATGCATGCCTTCTACATGGCAATGAAAGGATTTTCGAAGTACATTATTTTTGCTAGTGTCACGTGCCTACCTGCAAGTACAAAAGGCATCCCAACCTAATTGTGTAGTAATTTTACTGAACATCTAGTAGTAACTAGCATGCCAATAAACAATGATCTTGCACACTATATTTTGAGCTTGTACTTAGGATATGCTACATCCTTTATTTTTTCTTGTTTATCACAATGCTATATGTTGGGATCCTTGGACATACATAAGGACGGATTAATTGCCATAGACAAATGAAACCAAACCTTTTGTAATTTTGCAGTTTATGGTGACATGCATTCCACCCATCTGTGTGCAATGTCTTGAAGAAATCGGTCTTCCTTGGATGCAATGCTAAATATTCAATACTTCTTGCATATGTGTGCAAATATTATAACCAAAGAATATGGGTCAAATTAACTCAAGCTGTGTTATTCCAGCAATATAAATGTGTTGAAGGACAAACTTTCAATGTGCGTTGGATTGCACAAAGCAAGAATGAGGACTAACTAAATCTAAACCTAAATCTAAGCTAAGTTGATAAAATAGAACAAGAGTGTTTAGACTCAACAAAAAAGAATAATAAAAGGAAAATTGCTTTAAAGTTAATCGCCAAAATGACCTTATTAGAGGACCAAACATAAGTTATGCATTAGAATGGTGTGTTCGTTTGACATATGGTCTCAAACGGCCACCATTTACTCTACCCTTTAAAATGTTAACAAGCAATGTATTTAGACTAACAAAACCATTTGGTAAAATATCTTTGATGACATATGGATCCAATCAATGGAATTTTAGCTTGCCTAAGTGTTTTTGGAATGGGCTATCAAATAATAATACCAGGCTTTTAGGCTAGAATTTCTATTTCTTGATATGGCAATCATGCCATGCTTTTTGCATATGTGTTTCTATACGCTATGTTCAAAGCAGCAGATGGCATTTCTCTTTGAGTAATTCTAGTTCACTTAAGCATTCTTGAATAGAGCTGTTGTCATCTCAACAGGCAATCTGTGCAATGCATAGGCTTGGTATAAAAGATTCAACAAGTGCCACTATCTCTTTTCCAAATGTTAATTGAAACAAAGTATTCTTGGTCAACCTTTTGCACGTTGTGTAGTATGCTCAAAGGACCATAGGCATTCTTTCAATCCAATCATTCTTTCTCACATCACACACCTTGAATACATTGTTTTCTAGTTCTTATTGAAGGCTTCAATAGTCCCATTGGCTTGTGGATGATATGGTGTGTTCTTGTGTTATTGGATCATGAAGGTGCACAATAGCACTTGTATAGTTGACATAGTGAAATGTGTCCATTAATCATTGGTTAAGCTTAATGAGTAGCCAAACCTTGTGAGAGTGTTTTCAAAAATGAACTACACTATAGTCTTCACTATGCAATCACATGTTGGTTTAGCCTCGGGTCAATGGGTTAGATAGTCTATAGCAATAATAATGTAGTGCACACTAGAACAACGAGCTATAGGTTGAATCGGTCCATCAAAATCAATGGCTATTGGGCCATGATGAGGTTGAGTGGCAACTCATCTTTTGTGTCAAGTTTACTTGTGCATAGACAGATTTTGCAGCTTCTAGCATATTTATATTCATCCTCATGTAATGAAGGCCACCAAAGTCTTACTTGCAAAATCTTTTGCTCTTTTAGTTATCCTTGATAATGGCCTCCAACTTGATCATCATGGCACTCTTCAATGACCTTAGCTTGTGATACATATCGTCATATAACTTCATTGAGTCCCAACTTGTAGAGTTGTTCACCAACTCATTGAAACTGTGTCACTTGCATTACCAATTGCTTCTTTTGTGCAGCTGTATAGTTTTTTGGCTTCTAGAATAAGAAAAGTGGCAATATCTTCCACATCATTAGGGGTTACCTTGATGCAAAAAGTTGTGCATCTAGCGATCCTATTTCAGTAGATGTTGCACTAGATTCTCTTGTATCCATATGAGACAAGTGATCTAGGTCAACATGGTGGTTGCTTGGGCATACATAGAAAAAATTAAACTCTTGGAAGAAAAGGATCTATCAGAATACCTGCTTATGAAGGATGGGTTTATTTACCAAATATTTGAGGGCTTGGTGGTTTGTGAAGAACACAAAAGGAGTGGCTAGAAGATATTGTTTGAATTTTTGCAGTGCATAAACCATCGCTAGAAGATATATTTTGAATTTTTGCAGTACATAAGCCATTGCTAGTGCTTTGTGTTGTGTTGTATAGTTGCATTCAACAACTACCAATTTTCTACTTGCGAAGTTGATTGGATGATTGATATTTCCTTCACCCAACTATGCATAAACAACTCCAATTACCATACATAAAGTGTCTACATGGACATGGAATGGCTTGGTCCAATTTGGGAATTGTAGAATTGGTGTAGTCACCAACTTTTCTTTGAGCATGTCAAATGCTGTTTGATGTGCATTTGTCCAATGACATGTTTCTTCTTTTCACAATAAGGCCTCTAGGGGCACAAAAATGTGTACATTGTTCTTAATGAATTTGTAGTAGTAGCTGACTTGTCCCAAAAATGTGCAAACTTTGTGCTGTGATTTGGGGTTAGCCAAATGAAGAATAGGGGCATACTTTTGCTAGATCTACTAGCATACCTTCCTTACAAATGACATGGCCTAGTAGATTATCATGTGCCACAAATGTGCATTTCTGTAAATTTAGAGTGATGCTTAATTGGCGACATTGGTCAAACATTAATTGCAATTTGTCCAAGTGATTTGTTACTATGCCATACATTGTCATGTTATTCAAATAAACTTGCAATGAATCATGCATGAAATCTTTAAATGCGCTTACCACTGTGTGTGAGAAAATAGATAGTGCATTCTTGAGTTTGAAAGGTATTACTTTGTATGCAAAACTTCTCCACTCAGCTGCAAAAGTGGTTTTTTCTTTATCTACCTCTTCAATTTGAACTTGATGATATCTAGAAAATCTATCGGTGAAGGTGTATACCTCTCGGCCAGCTACACCTTTGAAGATCTCTTCTATAAATGGCTTTGGGAACGGGTTAGTTACATAGGCATTATTTAGTACTCTATAGTTAATGCAAATTCTTATGTGCCCACCTTTTTTCATAGAGATAAGCTTAGGATAGCCCATTCTAATTCATCAGTTGGAAAAATTACACTGGATTCTATTATCTTATCAATTCTTCTTTGATTCTTGTGTACAAATTTGGATTTGGCTGATATGGTCACTTTTTAATTGGTTTTGCATCTGATTTTAGCTTGATCTGCTTTGCCCTTAGGGAAGGATGCAATCCTTTCATTTCTTGATTACCTTTAGGGAAAATATTTGCATGTTTATGCAAAAGCGCAACAACTTGTGCTAATGCTTTTGTCCCCCAATAATCACGAATTATTGTATTTTTGGGGTGCCATTTGTTCCAATGTTGACCTGAACAGATTTTGTAATGTGCCGGCCAATTTTTTTCAATTATTGAATGAACACACCAGCACAATAAGCACCCATTAAAGTTAGCTTAGACCAAAACCAGCAATCGGAAAGTAACTCTTTGCCAAGAATGCACACTCAATCTCAAGATGAGAATGATGCTGTCATATGGCAAGAGGGTTGTCAGTAGCAACTTGAAAGTATTACAGTGCTGAAAGAAGCTCAATGCCAAGAATGTGCTCTCCAACCCAAAGTGGGAATGGTGCTACCATATGGCGGAGGTACTATGAAAAGAAATGCAATGCTAGAAAGTAAACTCGACACCAAGCATGTGCACTCCAAACTCAAGATGGGGATGGCGCTATCATATGGTGGAGATTCTATTGATGACAATGCAGTGCTGAAAGTAACTTATTCATCAAGCATGTGCACTCCAAGCTTGAGGTGAGCTAGGCGCTATCATATGATGATGAGGATCTAATGCATTACAAAGAAGACTGAGTGAGGGCTAGTCTCTTCCACAACCGTGGGAATACAATGTAACTTAGCAAGAAATAGAAATGGCTGAACAGTACTACTATAACAGCCTTACAATGAGTAGAGTTGCTTGCCAAGAACACTGAATTAGAAGTCTATCAATGCTGCAATATTATATAATGTCTTCCCAATGCACAACAAGACTCCAATACTCAAACTCAACCCCAAAGAAAAAATCTTACAATGTGATATGACTGAACAATGACTGAAAATGCATAACCAGCAACACTGTAACTCACTAAAATGCTCATAACTCTCTCTAGACTTGTCCAAATGACGTGAAATCTGATGCAAATGAACACTAAGAAGATGGCGACCAGATTCTAATCAGAAAATGACTCTAAAAACTTGTAATTTTTTTTTCTAAACATTTGCCAGGCAGAACAGAATGGTATGGCCCTCAAGAAGGGCAACTTCTTAAAAATTCATTTCTCCATCAAAAAATCTGCAACTTTAGGCAAAGGGTCGCCCCTATCAAAGACACACAATGGAAAGATACCTAGAATGAAAATATTTTTATTTTTGAAGATATGAGTGAAACTTACAATCAGCTATGGCAAAACCAGCAACACCAAAACTTCACTAACTTGCTAAAACTGAACTACAAATGCAAGAAACCCAACTACAAATGCAAAGGACTCCATTACAAACTATTATCTCAACTAGTTGCTATCTCTCAAGCAAGAAGATGAGCCAATGCTAGGAGGTATGCTTTCCTCGAAGTGTATGCCTGGAAACAATTCAGCAGCATAACGATATGGTAGACAAAAGATTTCAAATGAAGAGCAGAGGCTTGCTTATAAAGACTTGAGAAGAATCTTCTAGAAGCTTCAAGAAGGGTGCCCAAACTCAAATTTGACTTCATCTCTTTTCCCTCCAAAGATGGCGTCCTTTTTCATAAGGCAAATATTTCATCTTTATCAAAATTAATCTTTCCCTCAAGTAGGCGTCCCACTTCTCCAACAGATAATTTGGCCTTAGAAAAATATAAATTATCTCCTGATGAGATAATCACCCTTGAAGTCCCCCTTTTTAAAACAACATAAAGTGATAAAGCTAGGCCAAGGGGTTAATGAGAAAACATAACATTAAAATATAACATTATTTAAATCACTTAACTTATCTCTCTAGAAAATGTACCCGAAGGCCAAAATTCAAAATACCCATTGCACTGGCTAAAGAAGAGAGCCAACTATATCGAAGCCAATAGGACCACTGCCAGAAATAGAATTTATTAAAAAGTAAATTCATGAAGTTGCTCGGATCACAATGCATGTCATACCACTGCGAAGCTCTCTGAAAACCTAGAAAGAATCCGCAAACCAATCTCCAAACTTCAAGCAACAACCTCCACAAAAATAGGAAACCCTAATCTTCACCCTCCGAGTAACCTACGGGTCTCCGGAATAGGCCAACGGTCAACTGAATTGCTCACAATTGAGAAGGGCACATTACAGATTTTACGTGACCCATGTTAGATTTCATAATGAACATGCAATATTAAATCTTCCTAGGAACAAAAGAGCATTACGATGACATAAAATCAAATGCAATCAAAAGACAAGAAATTCAACATTCCAATATTTGAATTGAATTAGATGAGAATGAAAGGAAATGAACTATAATATATAGCCTTTGAGTTTTCAAATCCAAAGGGGATAAGGATAAGGCAAAGGTGGCACAAAAATCCCAAAAATCAAGGGAATGACATGCACCCATTGTTAGTGAGAGAGGGGGTGTAGACCAAAGATCTGTGCTTATGCTATTCAAAGTGTAGTTTATAGTTATACCCCAGTGTAAAGGGGTAAGAAGATTAGAATCAGCACGATAGATTACAATGAAGTGTGGTAGAATACAATGCAAGTAATTTTAAAAAAATACACATAACCATTCATCACATTCATATGCCAATCAGTACACCCAATTAAATAAGGTTGCAGTATATTTACATCAATATAACATCTTTTATTCACATATATCGGCCCTTCTTTCTCTTCTATCTTACATCTATCTCTCACTTAAATTTTTCTCTCTTCTATCTTATTGATTATCTCCTTACATTTACATATTCTCTATCTCGTATATATCATCTATTCTATCTTTTACCTTGCGGTGTATATATACATTGTTACATAGAGGGGTGTGTCCTTTTGTCTTACTATGTCCCTTAGATGTTGTGATTTGGCCATAAGTGCAGGATGTGTTGTGGTGCTTTTAACCTTTTTCTTCCTTGCCATGCAGCTTTGCATTGCTAACATTATATCCCTATTGAACCCATGCTTTGTCCTCAAGATGTGTTGGATTTGTCCGCTAGTCTTCAAAATGTTGATTGTCTTCAAAATAACAAAATTTGCTAATGTAGCTTGCAAAATGGTAGATGTTTTTTCTCCTCTCTAGGCAGAATGTTTTTGTATATGCCCCTTAGCTGGGTGTAGGTACTATCCCATTGAATTGTGGCCTGTTGCAAAAGATGAATTTGGCCATTGATATTTACCAAAGTTTCTTCTCCATTACTAATAGAGTTTGGGGGTTTGATGTAATCAGCAAGCTTCTTTGCTTGCTCTAGGAAACTTGTCAGGTGTGCTAAGCACAAGTTAGCAACTTCTCTTAATCTCCTCATTTGTGCCCTTATACTTTCTCTTTGGTCATGTATCTATTGGTATTAGTTATGCTAGTTTTCTATCTGAACTCTTTGGCTTCCATCAATATCTTTGTTTGCAAAAAAAAGAGATAGACACCTGCATGATTTGTTTTTCAATAGTTTCCATCCATATTGTCAATGCTTTGGCTGATGCAGGCCATCCTAGTCATAATTGGTATAATGTGTTCACATTGTTGAAATTATTCTTCATCAAGTGAGCTATTTCTGGATTGAAACAATGTCAAATTCTTTGTATATCTTTTGACTCTCTCTCTCTCTCTTTTGCTTGCATATCTTCCTGATGATGGATCATGGAGTATGATCTGAAACGTTGATACAAAAAATTGACACAGTTTCAATCCAGAAATAGCTCACTTGATTATCATGGACTGTGGAAACTTTATGCTTCTAATTATTCTTCATATTGTTGACTTCCATTTGTAGCTTAGCTTGTGCTGCAACACATTTGCTCCTTATACCCTCTTAACATTTTTTTCTAAATTTCAATCATTATCTCTTGTTTGATAGCATCCTTTTGTGCATCCTATTTGAAATTATATCTTAATGCCACTTATAGCCTTCCTCAATTGTTGATCTAATGGCAGTGTAGTATCTCTACCTATTTGTGGTAGCCTTGTTTCTATGTTTGCAAGGGATTTATCAATTTCTACATGTTGCTTCAGTAGATATTCTCTTGCAGCGCTATGTAACATATCTCCTATTTGAAAGTTTTGAAGAGGGGAGATATGAGAGATATCCATTTGTGTGCTTGAAGTGGAGGGTGAGAAGAATGTTGTAGGTAGAGTTACTAATGATTGGTTGGGGTTGCTTCTATTGCACCAAAAATTCATTTATTTTATACATGGGGTTTGCTAGTGTGGAAGCTGATGGGTGCTCAACCATTATTGTTTTCCCCTTTCTATCTTGTGGTGTTTCTTGTTAGAATATTGTCATTGATGTCAAAAAAAGAATATGGGAAATGGTTGTCATTGATGTCAAAGCAGATAGACAAGATTATTGGTTTAAGTGTCATTGATTACAAAAGAAAAATGAGGTAGTGAATGATAATGAGCAGTGATTGAGAGATAATGAATAGCAATTAACATAGCCAACCTATGCTAGCCAACTTTACTTTGAGGCCTATGTTAAAGACAAATATTAATTGCCCAAATACATACTTTTCTGGCCGACCACAATCAACTTAATATATATATTAAGGGCAGCAAATGCTATTAAGACTAGTGAAAGTTAAAAGACAAGGGAGCAATCATGATAAATGCAGCTAACTTTATTAAGAGTTAGCGATTCATATTAGTTAAAGTATATAACAATGTTAAAGATTTTTAAATAATAAAGCAGCAATTAATATAAGGCAATGATTCATATTAAAAGGTGAGCGATTGGAAGTTCAATTAATATCATTCACTAAGAGGCTGCGTTTCATTATAAGGCAGCACTTATGTTAATAAAAGTGACGATTATATTGGAGAGAAGGCAGTGACCATTTATATTAGTAGAAGGCAGCATTTTAGTAAAGATTAAAAGGGATTATGAATTAGTTT
>VDFB02041494.1:0-24270 GCA_007258455.2 Sequoia sempervirens
TTAAAACAACCCACAACGAATCTGGCTGCATCTTTTTTCATTCCTTTCCAAAAATACAAAGGTTTGACATCTGCCAACATTTTTGTTACTCCAGGATGTCCTGAATAGGGTGCTAAGTGAGCCTCTTGCCATATTATCTTCCTTAATTCTAGCGAATTGGATATGTACATCCTACCCTTGTATTTTAATAGCCCATCTGCCTCAATTTGATAACCTTCATATTTAGGGTCCTGTGGGTTTACCCTAAGAGCCTCTGGCACTTGAAGGTAAAATTCATCTTCACTCATTTTCTGCAACACCTGAGCTCTAAAACTGGCATTGATTGTCATCATAGAAGTTATATGCCTCTGTCGGCTCAATGCATCGGCTACTCTATTTTCTTTGTCCTTGATGTAACTGATTTCAAAATTGTAATCAGATATTAACTCCATCCACCTTCTTTGTCGGGCATTTAAGTTAGGCTGAGTAAATAAATACTTTAACCCCTTGTGATTTGACTTGAGTTCAAAGGTTTTTCTGAATAGGTAATGTCGCCACATCTGTAAAGCATGAACGATAGCTGCTATTTCCAGATCATGAGGTTCATAATTTTTCTCATATTGTTTCAATTTCCGGGATTCGTATGCCACCACCTTCTCATCTTGCATCAATACTCCTAAGCCATCTCCTGACTCATTCGAGATTACTACAAAACGACCGTTAGGGTCTGGTACAACCAAAATAGGTGCCGAGGTTTAACTTCTCCTTCAATGTATCAAAGCTTCCTGACATTTTGTAGTCCATTCAAACCTCTTTCCCTTTCTTTGAAGGGAGGTGATGGGCTGAGCAATTCTAGAAATTTTTTTCACACACCTACGATAATTCCGTGCTAAACCCATGAAGCTCCTAACCTCGTGCACAATCTTAGGTACCGACCATTCTATTATAGCTTTTATTTTCGCAGGGTCTACTGTCATTCCCTCAGCTGATATGATATGATCCGAATACTATACCTCCTTCTGGAAGAAAGTGCATTTCAACAACTTACCATAAAGCTGGTGTTCTCTTAATTGTTGAAGGACTATCTAAAGATGTCAGAGATGTTCTTCCTCATTCTTGGAATAAATAAGAATATCGTCAAGAAATACCAATACAAACTTGTCAAGACAATCATGAAAAATGTTGTTTATGAAATTCATAAATGCTGCTGGAGCATTGGTAAGTCCAAAAGGCAACACTTTGAATTTATAGTGGCCCATACAACAGGTGTCGGCCGTGGTTAATGGCGACGATGGCGCTCAAGAGTCGGGCTTTCGTCTAGTGCATCTGCTAATGGCCTACGCTCAGGCTATTCAGTTGAGTTGAAGTTGGGAAGCAACTTAGTGCAGAAGATTCGAATGATGATGAAAGACCAAGTGGAGACATGGCACACATACGCAAGCAAATAAGTGCAATTTTTTTTTTTTGAAGAGGTACTCAAATTTGTTTGGGATTAGCTATCATTTATAGTTTTTTTTGGGATATGTAATTTATATTTGAGAGGCTTCATTTATATCATCCATAATGATTGTAGCTTACTTTGTAATTATAAAGTAAATCTCTTGGGTGAAGAATTTTAGGTCAAAGTGATATTAAAAATAATTGAAAATGAGTTCTTATAAGGTTTCTTTGGAAATCACTTCCTAAGTGATTGTTTTATGTAAAAAATAAAAAAAATAGCATCTAGCTAATAAAATGGTAGGGAGTTCTCCCAAATTTCTTTTACCAAACTCTCAATTATTGTGTGGAAATAATTATTCCACCTGGAAGACCAAACTCAAAACTCAACTCAAGTTTGAAGAAGTTTGGGATGTGGTTAGTGGAACCACAACACGTCACAAGACAAATGTTGATGAACAGAAGAAATTTGATCAAGCCGATAGAAATGCAAAATTGATCATTTTGTTTAGTGTGTCTGATGATGTTCAACCCTTTATCCACGACTCGTCCACAGCCAAAGATGCATGGGACAAGCTCAAGACGGTGTATGAGGCGAAGAATCAGAAACAGATCCTAAATTTGCAGAGTCAGCTACATAGCTTGAAGATGAAGAACGAAGAATAGTTGGAATCCTTTCTCAAAAGGATTGCAGAATTGAGAGCCTCCTTACAAGCATTGGGAGAAACAATTGATGATGCAGTTTTGGTGCCTATTGTTCTACGGGCACTACCTTTGAATGTCACAGAGACGACACCCACTTTTGAGAAGCTTGTGAATCTACTCCAAAAAGAAGAGTCTAAGGAAAGAACATGAAGAGGAGCTTGTGAATCTACTCCAAAAAGAAGTCTTTAAGGCAAGAACATGAAGAGGAAGATCATGCTATGACCACTCGTCATAAAGGCAAGAAGTCTATGAAGCAGTGTCCAATATGTGAAAGAGTTGGACATGATGTGAAAAATTGTTTGTATAATTCCTTCAACAAAGGATCATCTAACAAACCACATCCGAAGAACCCAATTCAAAGTGGAAAACCACAATGGGAGCAAAAGAATAAACAAAAACAACAAAGCAATGTTGTTGAAGCAGAAGATTCTCCAGATGAGGAATATGTGCTCTCAGCCCGCACTTCAAATGATGGTTCACAATCAACCTGAATATGGTATGTGGACTCAGGGGCTACAAAGCACATGACTGGACAAAAGGAGTGGTTTCTCACATTGAAATCCCATCATCATAGTCACTCTTGGAGATGATACCACCAATGAAATCAAAGGTATTGGTGACATCTATTTGAAGTTTGGCATCAATCGTTGTAGGCTTACTAATGTCTTTTATGTGCGAGGACTTACCAAAAATATCCTTTCTATTAATCAATTTCTTGAGCACAACCTTAGGATTGAGTTTGATAGCAATCAAGATAAAAAGATTTGTCTTATCAAAGATAAAAATGAAAAGATTGTTGCTAGTGCTACTGAGATTGGAAAAATGTTCAGGCGCTATAGAATTGCTAATAATCAAGCCTTAGTGACTAAGGATGATGATCTATCTCTGCTTTGGCATCGTAGATTTGGTCACTTGAGCACTAGTTATCTGCTAAAGCTTTGTAAGAATAACATGGTCAAAGGGCTTCCGTCACTTGAGAAGTCAAGTACTGTTTGTTCTACTTGTCTTGCTGGAAAACAACATTGAGCATCTTTTCCTTCTAGTGAGCATCATGCATGTCGCCCTTTGCAGCTGGTGCATACCGATCTGTGCGGCCCTATGACACCTTCTCATAAAGGGTATAGGTACTTTCAACTTTTTTTTGATGATCACACAAAGAAGATGTGGGTCTATTGTTTGTAGCATAAAGATGAGGCTTTTTCATACAACAAAGAGTTTTGTACTCTTGTGGAGAAAGATACGAATCATTGTATTCGTGCCCTCCGCTCAAATCGAGGGGGGGAATACACCAGCACCGAATTCTCGACATATTTGAAGGAAAATGGCATTTGGCATCAACTGACTGCAGCATACACGCCTCAACAAAATGGTGTTGTAGAATGAAGAAATTGCATCATTGTGGAGATGGTCTGAAGTATGTTGAAAGATTCTCAACTTGAGCATATGCATATTGGGCTGAAGCTGTTCACATAGTGGTTTATCTTCTAAATCGTGCACCAACCAAAGCTCTTGATGGCATCACACCAAAAGAAGCATGGGCAGGGGTAAAGCCTTCTGTCTCTCATCTTCGTGTATTTGGATGCACTGCCTATGCACATTCCTAAACAGAAAAGGAAGAAGCTAGATGAAAAATCAATGCAATGTATTCTTCTCGGATATAGTAATAAATCTAAGGCATATCATCTTATGGATCCTAACACAAAGAAGATATACATTAGTAGAGATGTAATTTTTGATGAGCAGAGTGAGTCAAGTTCTCCTCCCACATTATCACCTACAGCAGATAGTGCTCCTATATTCAACATGGATGTGAAAAATGATGGGAATGTTGATAGTCAATATGATTCAACACCCACAAATATCAAAAGACCTAAGTGGTATACTAGTACCATTCATGATGCTAAGCTAGATGGAGTTCCAGACACATCCACTTTAGGACCAAGAACTCGGAGTATGGCTCACAATGAGGTAAATCTAGCCTTGATGACTTCAGTTGTTGAAAATTTTGAACCATCTACTGTTCAAGAAGCACTAGAATCAAAACCTTGGAAAAAGGCTATGGATGCAGAGTATCAATCTCTGATGAAAAACAACACTTGGGAGCTTGTTGATCTACCACTTGGTAAGAAAGCAATAGGTTGTAAATGGATTTTTAAAACTAAGTATAAAGCAGATGGTAGTATAGATAATCATAAGGCTAGACTTGTAGCCAAGGGTTATGCTCAGAAAGGAGGAATAGACTATGAGG
The DNA here is from genome assembly GCA_007258455.2 of Sequoia sempervirens. NCBI lineage: Eukaryota > Viridiplantae > Streptophyta > Pinopsida > Cupressales > Cupressaceae > Sequoia > Sequoia sempervirens. The sequence goes on from VDFB02041494.1 coordinate 4,370, forward strand.
AAACATTTGCTCCCACTGCAAAGATAAAAACCATTAGAATGATTTTTGCTTTAGCTGCTCAATTTGGATGGAAATTGTATCAAATGGATGTACAAAGTGCCTTTCTTATTGGGGACCTTAAGGAAGAGGTCTATATGACCCAACCAGAGGGATATGTTGCACCTGGTAAAGAAGAAAAGGTATGTAAACTTGTCAAGTCCCTATATGGTCTCAAACAGGCTCCTAGAGCCTGGTATATCAAAATCGATGAGCATTTGCTAAAACATGGTTTTACTAGGCATCCATATGATCCAAATCTCTACCTCAAGGATCAAGGGGGGGATATTGTGATAATTATTGTATATGTTGATGACTTGGTTATCACAGGAAGCTCAGAAGCAATGGTTGAAATATCCAAGAATGATCTCAAGAAGACATTTGATATGACAGATCTTGGGCTACTGCACTATTGTCTCAGCTTAGAGGTATGGCAAACAGATCACCATATCTTTATATCACAGAGAAAATATGCCAAGACACTGCTTGAGAAATTCAGAATGATGGATTGCAAACCCATGTCTACACCTATGGAATCAGGTTTGCAGTTATTTGTTTTTGATTCATCTGCTCAGGTGAATGCAACTCTCTATTGACAAATGATTGGAGGTTTGATTTACTTGACTTATACCAGACCAGATATTAGTTTTGCTGTTAATTATCTATCAATATTTATGCAAGAACTAAAAATGTGTCATTGGAAAGCAACAAAATGGGTACTAAGGTATATCCAAGGTACAAAGAATCATGGTTTGGAATACAAAAGGAATGATCAATTCTTCTTGATAGGGTATACAGATGCAAATTATGCAGGTTTAGTTGATGATAGGAAATCCACATCTGGATTTGTTTTCTCTTGCCCGTGCGTCTCATTTCTTGTAGCGAAGCAGCCACCGTTCACGAGGCGTAATATCGCGGCAGCAAGTGTAGCAGCTTGGTGAAGGCAGTTTGCATACATCGCATATTGAAGTATCGGAAGCAAAATCGGGCCGCGGTCAGTCTCCTGCCGTAGGATAATCGAGCGTTCCAAGCTTTCTTTGTCAAATCCGTATTTCGCCGAACTGGCTGCTAGCGCTGAAAGCCGACCTGGCCACTTTCATACGAGATCATGTTCTGCAAAACAACATTCAGCTTCAATTCTGCTCCACACAGGAACAATGTTCAAATATCTTCACCAAGCCTCTTGCACATGTGAAATTTGAAAGTTTTCAGGATTCTCTTCTTAGTACTTTAAAGCAATGATGCAATAAGGGGGGAATGTTGGATATTCCACCATTGCCACCCGTGCATAGTTTGTTTTCATTTGTTATTGTCTGCTAGTACACCGTAGAATATGATTTGTTTGGTTGGTTTAATTTTGTTGTTGTTTCATAGCATAATTTAGAATTTGTTGAACCCGCCATTATTGGAATTTACACGGTTTCTCTCCATCTTATTGTATATATACATGATTTCAATTCAATGGAAGATAATTCAATTGCTCTGCAAACTATAATAAAATACTACCCCCTTAGATATCATGGGGATGAGTACATGAAGTTCCAATATTTGTGACAACATAAGGAGCAAGTAGTCGAAGAGTACACCAACAAGTTCCATGACTACATGAGAACATCCTGAGCAACACAAAGTGCTCAAATACATCAGTGATTTATCAGCTTATAGTTGTGCCAAAATGGAGTTCTTTCTTTGAGACACTTCGTGGCAAGCTTTCCACAATGCATCCAAGATTGAAGCCAAAGCCAAGCTCAAGTCAAATGTTTCTTTGTGCAAAAGCAAGCCCACGTGGGAGTTAACTCCAAAACAATTTGTATAGAATTAGAATTCCCTTTTGTAGAAGCAATTGCAAATTTCCAAATCATATGTGCCAAATTCCAAAACCTCAATGTTATTGTGTCAAATAAAGAGAAAGTCAACAAGAAGTAACAAGGTGACAAATGGTGCCATTGTCATCACATTGGTTCCCATAGTGATTTTCAATGCCACATAACAATCTCTAGCTGCACAAGCTACAATAGATCTTGCACAAGTCGATATTGATTCAAAGGCATAGTGTCTCAACATTAATATTATGGCCATTAACACTTTGTAGGAATGCAAGCATCTCTTCCAAACCAAGTGTTGAGTCAACAATCAACAACTGCATGCCATCATGATAGTGAAATTCAAAAGAACACCATCTAGCAAGATATAATTAAGTGTCTAGGTCTTTCCACTAAAGCACACTCATGGCCATACTCTAAGGGATGGTTGCAACAAGGTAAGGATATTTAGGTAAGAGCCAATGTACATTCAAGTATGAACATAGTCACTTGTGACATCATACCATTAGAAGTTTGTGACATTCTACTTGGGAGGCCATATGTATACAAGAAAGAGAGCGTATATCAAGCAAAGCCATAGTGGTGGATAGTGCATGTACATAACTACTACTTTGACCTTCTTGAAGATCATTTTGCATTTGCTTCTCATGGTTTGTCTTGAGGCACTTGTGCAATAAAGCAAGTGTGCAAGGTCACACAAACACCATTTCAACAACAACTCAACAATGCATTGCAACAGTATGAGAATGCCTTTGAGGAATGAAAGGATCATCCTATACATTATGTGGTACCACTCAGTTCTTAGATCCCCTCTTTTGAATAGTCCCTGATACCGCAAATCTATTTGGGAGAATGGTGAAATTGGGTGCCAATCCAATATCGAATTGATCAAGACAAGTTCAAACCAAGCTCTCCTCCATTTGGTAGTTTGATTGTCCTTATGCCAAAGGAAGATGGCATTTTGTGCCTCTACATCAACTAGTGCATGTTGAATAAGATTAAAATGAAGAACATGTATCTTTTGTCGCCCATTGATGACTTCTTGGACTAGCTTTGGGGTGCACAATACTTCACCAAGATCAACCTCAAATCAAGATACATTAGATACTAGTCCATTTTGAAGATGTTTGGAAAACAACATTCAAAACCAAGGAGGGATTGTACAAATGGATGGTTATGCCTTTGATTCTAACCAATGCACTAGTGACATTCATGTGTATTATGAACGACATCTTGTGACTCTTCACCAATTCTATCATTGTCTACTTGGATGATATAATCATCTTCAACAATAGTTGGGAAAAGCGTGTGGATCATGGCTCATGCATCCCTGACATTCTATGCCAACACAACTTGTAGGACAACTTCAACAAGTGTATCTTCAGCATTATGCAAACCTAGTATCTAGGCTACATTATTGATTGCATAAGCATCCATGTAGAGGTAGACAAGCCAATTCCATGCAACATAACCAAATTGTGTACTTTCTTGGTTTTGCAAATTTCCACTTCATGTTCTAGAATTTTCATACATTTCTTGGCTGCTCAATCAAATCATGTTTAACAAAGTGACATTCTTATGGACACCTATGCGACAATGGGCCTTTGAGGATCTCAAGCGATGCCTTTGTGCAACACCTATTCTAGCAATACCTCACATTTTGCACAAAATTTGACATTTAAATTGATCCATCTAATTGTGAACTTGGTGAAGTACTCACATAGCATGGGCAACCAGTCACATATCACTTGGAAACTTCTAGTGACACAGTTCAATGCTACTTGGCCAACTCCACCTACGAAAAGGAGTTGTATGCCATCGTTCAATCTATCAAGTAGTGACATAACTATGTTGATTTTTGAGTAAGCAAACTATCATTCATTCTAATCAAAATCCACTTTAGTATGCATACACAAAGTAGGATGGAGAACATGTGCCACATAAGGTGGATGACATATTTGCGATAGTTCTATCTAGTGATCAAGTACAAGAAGAGGAAAAATATTAAGGCAACGAATTGCCTTAGCCCATTGCTCATTCAAATAGTCATTGCAATGTAGGGCTCATGTTGCCACTTCTTTGACTGAGAGACTTTACTCAGCGAATCCAAACTTTGCACAGACCTACACCACACTTGCACTAGTTAAATAGGTTGCCAGATTCCATTTGTTCAAAAAGCTTCTTTTCAAGCTTAGGCATCTCTATGCTTCAAGTGGCTTGGCAATGCTACAACACTTCTATTGTCCTCATATGCATACAAAGATTGAGTGGCATATCAAGTCTTGCATTCCTTGTTGCATTGATAAGTCCACAAATAGGAAGCTAGGGATCTACACACCTATGCAGTATCATAAAGGCCTTGAGAGTCTCTTAGCATGGATTTCATGAGCATATTAACTGTGACAAAACACTAGAATGATTATATGTATGTTGTAATAGATAGATTTTTAAACATGGCCTTCATGGTTGCACACAAGAAAAGTATCACCGCACAAGAGACCTCAATCACTTCTTGAATCCTGCTTGGGTTCATTTTGGGCTACCAACATCCATTGTATCTATCCATGACCCTAGGCTTGTTAGCCACTTTTGGCAAACCTTGTTACACAACTAGATCAGCCCACAACCTTTCATCTACAAACTAATGGATAGACAAAGGCGGTCAATCATATACTATTGCATCTTTTTTGCACATCCATAGCTGTGTGCATGCACATGGGATGATAGCCTACTACACATCCAACATGCCTAGAATGGAGCTATGCACATTTCTATGTGGCATAGTCCTTTCCAAACATGTCTTGGGTTCTAACCAAGGACACCCTTAGACATTTATTGCACACCATCTATTGTAGGACCGTGGATGTAAGAAGACAAGCAATTAAATCACAAATTTTTTTGCAACACATTTAGAGTGTACACCAATAAATTTAGCAAATTTTCTCATGCCAACAATAGAAGTACAAAGAGCACCATGTTGTATGCTGCACACCTCATGAATTCAAGAATGTTGACAAAGTCTAGTTGCATCTTCAAAAAGATTGCTTTAAGGGACCACACAAGAAAATGAAGACTGCTATTTTTCATATACTACTCTATGTGTAGCTAGTGAGAATACATTCATTTTCAATCTACCTCAATACCTGGGTTTGCATCTAGTGTTAAACATGGAAATCCTAAAGCAATATTTTCCTTTTCTCTAGTCACCATCATACCAACATCCTTCAAACTTGGACACTTGTTCATGACTGAAAAAGATCAAATCATACAAACAATCACTACTCACACTCGTCAAGGGACACATTGGCTATTTAGGGTGGTGAAGGCAGGTCATTATGTAGATCAAACCAAATGGTGCGATCTTCAACATCTTCCTGTTTAGTTTCCACAGCTGATTGAGGATGTGATGGGGGCCTTTGCATCTCAAGAAAAAGGGAACAATCCAAGCACAATTGAGCAACCTCCAAATTGTTGATTTTCAGATCAGAAATGCAAATAAGCAAAAAATACAACACATAGAATAATGAACATAGTATTTTACCCTAGGAAAACCCTCCTACTCGAGGGAGAAAAAACCCAGCAAGATATTCTCTTATAAATCAGAATAATAAGTGCAGGAATAGCACTCAAAATCAGGCCCTAGAAAGGGTGAATCTCATACAATGGATCTGCACTTTTATATAGTGCAATTTCTTTGAATGCACAAAATATTTAACTCTTCTCCTTGAGTCGAATCTGCTGCTCTTGAAGGGCGAACCTGCTGTTGAAGAAATTCGAATTGGAATGGATGAATTGATGCTTAATGTGGAGACACCTTCTCCTTTATATATACAAGACTAGGTGAGCTCGCTCTAGAGCTGACCTAGCAATTATAATATTTTGTTTATAAAAACATGATAGGCCAACCTGCCTTTGTTTAATTTAGCTTAGGGAAATACCTCCTGCAGCTATAAAACACTAACACTCCCTCTTAGGTAGGGAGGTATTCTCAAATATCCTCGTCATGGAGTCTCTCAACATGATGTCCACAATGGCTACACCCAATTGTGGAAAACACAGCTTAGTCTCAGAGATGTGATCTTGTACAAGGGCTTTCACCTCATATTTCTCAGTCTCAGAGAAATATACACTACAAGGGCTTTCACCTCATATTTCTCCGTCTCAGAGAAATATACACTACAAGGGCTGTCACCTCATATTTCTCCATCTTAGAGAAATATACACGACAAGGGCTTTTACCTCATATTTCTCCATCTCAGAGAAATATACATTAAAACAAAACTTTATGATACTGTGACTCCCTCTGGACCTCCAAGTACTTGCATCAATCTCCTGACCTCCTCGTCCAAGATTGCCTGCAATGCTTGCCTTAGAGGAACAGTTTCCAACACACACTTCCGACACTACTGACTTGCGAGAGTCTAGGACTTAGTCCTCCTCGACCTCATCCCAGATCACCCTATTCTGAATAGGTTTGCGGTGCTACCAATGTTAAAACAAGGTTGACTGCCTTGTGCAATTCCGTTCTTTGCAGCTGAAGAGGTCTTCCAAGGACTTAGCACTTGGCCTTGTAACATTGCAACCCATTTAGCTGACACCTTCACTTCTTCTCAGTGAGTCACTCTAGTTCCTCGAGACATAGGACTCCATTTTGCTGAACACAGAACTCCCTCTTGATCTCTGCCTCAATATATAGATTGCAAAAATCCTCTGGAAGTGAACTCCCCTTCATTGACTGGTCTTAGAACCTTAAATCCTTTTCCTGGACATGATCTCAACTCGTGCTTGGAATTTAACTCCCTCTGAATGGCAGGAGTGTAATTGGGGGATGAATCTATATCCGTTGGAGCCTCCTGCTCCTCACTGACTAATCTGCAAGAATCATCACCTCAAATAATGAGGTCTTCAATATATCTTAAAATAATCCAACATCCTTTTGCTCCTCAATCCATCCTAATTTTTAAAGAGATTAGTGATAGCTCATAAAATCAAACTACCCCCGATACAAATGAAACATGTAGTCATCTAGCAAATATCATTAGATAGAACAATTAAAGGAATGATACATAATAGAGCTTATCTTTTTTGATTCAGTTGCAGCCATTTTTCTCCTCCTGACAACCATATCTTGCTATAATTCCCTGCTTGACTCCACTTTTCATGGGAGTAGCACATTTTTCATCATACAGATTGATAACCTTATCCTTTGCACAGAAGGAGGCAACAGTCCAAATGCTTCCAACAACATCATTTGCCACTTCCAAGAAGGGCTTGAGTGGTTCATTTGCAAGCTTATTTCCGTTGTTCTTGAGTTCAGTTGCCGAAACAACACCTTGTTGGGTTTCCAATTTTAGATGCCAATCAACTCTAGAAAAATTCTGAGGCAAATAGATTGGTTTCTTTAAAAGCATCGGGTTCCTTCCAATATTATCAGCCTGATGACAACCAAAACCACCGATGCCTTAGTTGAGTCTTCGATTTTGAAAAGGCACCTCCACTGCTATTGACTTCTGCCATTGTAGTAGGCTTGCTCAGAATTGAGTATATTTGACCCTAGCTATAAGAAAAAAGTAAATGATCTAGGACAACAAATATGCAGACAGGTAATTCCAACTGGAGCATGTAAATAATGGAATAGACCAGAGAATGTATTTTCAACAACTAGAGATAGAGCGAATAAATTCAATGACAATCTTAGTTCAGTAAATATTTGACATTGACAGATCATTGTATCACACACTTAGTGGAAATATGAGTAGAATATTACTGACTGTGCCCAAACATACAGACTTATTATTCAGGCGAACTTAGGAACACTTGGAACAATTAGTCGCACGTCAATGAGAAGCTAGAGATGTGATTCCAACCAGTTCGCTAGGTGCCTAAGATTATGCGAATGTCTTTGTGATTTCAAAATCCCCTTCAGATGTATTTGTGCAAGCAAATAGGGATCCCGTGGAAAGGTCACTGGCGAATGAGATGGAGAATTCTGTGTCTTCAAGCTGCCGCGCAGTGGATTGATGACTTCCAAAGGTAAGAACTCTCGTAAATTTCTGATGCCGCCCTCTAATTTAGACGCCTTCCTCCAAGTCGACCGTGTGCCAACAGACAACTGCATCCAAAGTTACAAGAGGTGGTGCAATTAAATTTGTCTGGGATTTGCTTCTTGAAAAATGACGGCTTCAGAAAGATCAATATTTATTTGTCTCATGTGCCTAGCTATCACTTCTTCTACAAAATGCGACTCCTTTGCTAGCTGAGGAGTGATGTAGTAGAATGGATGACGTCCTTAGCAAAAATATATGCAGCACCCAATTCCTTTCAAATAATATTGTTGGAAGATGACAACCTAAAAATGAAATTCGATCATAAACATATGCGACAGATACTCCCTTCCAGTTTGTCTTTTTGGATAAAGACGATAATTACAAGCTATGTGGATATCCTCTGCACAATAGAATTCCTCCTTGGCACGACTTGATGGTTGGACTTTGTCTCTAGCAATTTTGTCTTTAGCTCCTGGCAATCTTGTATTTTGTTTCACTTTAATCCTCCCAAACTATTTGAATCCTTTAATGTTTGAAGCTTATCGAGTGACCTAGCAGTCAAGCAAGAAGGTCCCGACAGCTCCTTTTCTTGGCGGCTCTGTTCGTTGTCTCTATTCACAAATTTGTCTTATTCTGATATGAGTATAAAATATGCCCAAATACTTGCACTCCAACACCAATCGAGCCTTCAATCACTAATGGCGATCCAGAGGATGGCAATCCTAAATCTTGCAAATACTTACATCCTTCAATTTCAGGATCAAATGAAGTCACTAGATTCAATTGAATTCCCTAAATAATGAGTTGACTTATGCTGCTTAGCCAAATCTGATCAGATCTTTTCTAAACCCGCTCTGATACCATGTTGATTTTCAGATCAGAAATGCAAATAAGCAGAAATGCAACACATAGAATAATGAACACAGTATTTTACCCTGGGAAAACCCTCCTACTTGAGGGAGAAAAACCCAGCAAGATATTCTCTTATAAATCAGAATAATAAGTGCAGGAATAGCACTCAAAATCAGGCCCTAGAAAGGGCGAATCTCATACAATGGATCTGCACTTGTATATAGTGCGATTTCTTTGAATACACAAAATATTTAACTCTTCTCCTTGAGTTGAATCTGCTGCTCTTGAAGGGAGAAATTGCTGCTGAAGAAATTCAAATTGGAATGGATGAATTGATGCTTAATGTGGAGACACCTTCTCCTTTATATATACAAGACTAGGTGAGCTCACTCTAGAGCCGACCTAGCAATTATAATATTCTGTTTATAAAAACATGATAGGCCAACCTGCCTTTGTTTAATTTAGCTTAGGGAAATACCTCCCACAACTATAAAACACTAACACAAATAATCATGCATAGGCATCACTAGTAGTTTGCACAAGCACCTATGACATCTTGTGCTAATGAGCAAGCATTTGGGACACTTTGTGCTATCACACAAGTATCAACAGTCCTTTGCACAATATTTGGCGTATTTCACATAGCATGCAAAGGCCACTTGTGTAATCTGTAGTTAAGCACACATGGCACTTGCACGCCATTTCATCTATATATCATAGATGTGGAAAGCTAACTGTCATAAAATCCAACTATTGTTAGTTGGAAGGTCAAATGGTTGTAGAATATGAACTGTTCTATAACTGCTTCTTTGTGACATTAATGTAAATATGTTGTACATATAGAAATTCAACTCCTCGCATTGGGGATGGGAGAAGAATATAGGAGATATAGAAGTCTAGGCAAACCAGTTTGACGTGTTTACCCCTCTCTGGTCATGGGAACCTTTGTTCTCAGCCCTGTTATCTGTATTCATCCCTTTTACCCTATCATTTCTGCATTGAATAGAAGTAGCACATATCTGCTAAAGTCTTGCATGCATTTGAACATGTTTAGGTTTAGGTTTACTGTAATCTTTTTTCCCATGCATTTTCTATAATGCTGTCTTTCACTAAGTTAGGGTTGACCCTTGGACCACCTGGGTTACGGATCATAGTTGGAGCTTCCACATTGGCTTTTAACGAGGTTATATATTTTTATGGAATTCTCAACCATGCATATTAAGTCATCTCTTTGATAACCAACTTGCCTGTGTAGTCATTTCTTCCATGACTTTTTGACCTTGAGTATTTCTAGATATTTGTCTTAGGTTATATGGAGAAAATGTTAATTTCTGCAGTCTGTGGTGATCATTTGCAGGCATATTTGTTACTTGGAGATGAAGAATATTTATTTATGTTTCAAGAGGCTTACAAAGCTGCCATGCGCTATCTTTATGATGATCCATGGTAACTGATCTGTTTTATTTAAACATAATTAACATGTCATGTTTTTTCTCATTTGTCCTGGGCATCTAATAATGTGTGTATAAATCTTTATTGTTACAGGTACGTGGAGGTAAACATGAATTCAGCAGCTGTTGTATGGCCATTGTTCAACAGTTTGCAGGCTTTTTGGCCTGGGCTTCAGGTTATTATAAGATTAATAGATGTTTGGGTGGAGGTTTGCTTATTAAAATATGCAACTGAATGGTTATTGCCTTTGAAAGGTTTTGGCTGGAGACGTGGAGCCAGCTGTTCGGACACACAAGGCCTTCTTTAGTGTCTGGAAACAATTTGGATTTACACCAGAGGGTTTCAATCTTGCAACATTTAGTGTGCAGGTGCCTCTTTCTAAGCATAGAAGAATATTTATTATTTCTATATTGGATTACTGGCAAATTTAGTAGTTTTGACTTAACCCGGTCTATTTTATTTGGACAAAAAGTTTAAACTAGGAGAAGCAGAGTCATACTTGCTTCTGAAATCCAGTTTTATTTTTTTGCTCTTCACTTTTTTACATTAATGGATAGCTTAAGTTCTGTCCTGGTTCTGTGAATAATTAATATGTTCCTGGCAGCCTGGTCAAAGGAGTTACCCCCTGCGTCCAGAGCTGATTGAGAGCACCTATTGGCTTTATAAAGCTACCAGGGATCCAATGTAAGTGTCTAAAATCGTCTCAACAACTACAGTTTGAAATAATTTCAGAGCTTTAATCGAGTGAACTTGGAATAGGTTTACCTCTGTTTTTACAATGATTTATTTTTCAAAGAAAAGAAAGGGAATCACAAATTGTATGCATTTTCCATCTATTTTAAATAAACTGACAGAAACCAAACAGACTACTAGAAATATAAAAATCTATATGTAGATTGTGAGTGTGCTAAAAATATATTTAAGAAAGAACTCTCTATAATTGATTATTAGTGCATCTCTTAAGTTGACCATTGTAATGGGTTTGTAGATATGAGTGCAATACAGCACATGGTACAAAAGATTAATGTATTTAGTTTCTTTAATGATTATTTTGTATTCAGTGGCAGCTCCTATTGTTTACACAAGCCCATTAATTCTCAGGGAGTGGGCCACCCTCATATACACTTATAGTATTCAACATGCACATATTTCTGAACAACTAAGAAATCAACCATCTCATGAGGGGCCCACCACTCTGGTTTTGAATGTGACTCATTGTGTGGTGACTGTCTACCTATACCTATATCACAGCATAGCTAACTAGACAGAAGCTTCGTTTGTCATATATAGAAAATGAAAATATGTGAACTTGTGCATTGTATGTTGTTATACTTATTATAGAACAATGAGCATCATTTCCACTAATTTTAGGTGATGTTTTCATGGATTTTTTTTCAGTATGATCTTCTTTCTTCATAGAAGATGGCGTTGCAATGATGTGTATGGATTGATCCAAGTGCCATTCTTTGGCATATGCAATCAGTGTTTAATCCAATGACAGGAGGGTGAGTTCTGCATGATTTCCATAGAATTTGTTTCTTTCTGGTGCTTGAAAGAAGTTCAAAATCACACATTAGCCTTCAACAAAAAGAGAAGCATAGGAAGTGATTCTTAGTTGGGGATCAGATCTCGATTCTCAACTGAAGAAGTAATCAGTGGCAACAAAACTGGGACAAGCTAGTTTGTCTCAATGTGAAAAGAAACCTCTCATCCCCTTCTGAACATCTGACCATGCTGCCTTTAATAGAGGCAAAAAATTTGGGGAGTCATATGATTGGGTGTGTAATCAGTTGGCATCCTTTAAGAGGATTTATGTTAGAGTGAGGAACTATCTATAGGAAAGGCTGATTATGGAGTGAAAATATGCTCACCAATAACAGTTTGAATTGATTAAGTTGCAACAAGAAGCAAAACACAAGCGCTTCTTTTATAATGTTTAGCCAAATTGTTATTCAACTGGACCTTTGAATGCAAAAAAATTGTTGAACATTACTCGTGAGAAAATATACCCAATCACATCTGAAAAAATTGCCAATGAACATCAAAATATATATTGTGCTCTAGCAAGAGGAGTGCTTAAAGGACCATAAAAATTGCAGTATACAAACTACACCATTTTCCAAGCCTTTCCTCAGTCAAATATGTCACTGTGGTGCTTCCCAAGAGTGACTCTTGGCATAACACAAGCGCTTCTTCTATATTGTTTAGCCAAATTTGTAACAAGCTACCCTGTTCCGAGCTTTATTCTCCAAGTTTAGCACCAAATTTTTTCAACCAATTCACCAATTATTCATTCCAGGCATTTCATCAAACAATTTGACGGTCTATTGTTCTGGAAAAGTTTAATTGGTTTTGACAGTCTTTGCAAATCATAGTTGCCAACAGAAAGTTCAATGCAATCACAGAATCTAATTCCCAAATTTATGTGTATGCAAATACTTGATTTTCACTCCACAGAAAATTGCTTATTAAACAGAATTTACAAACTAAAACTCAAATTTTTTTATTGCAGTTAGCTGACCTGTAGCAGCTCCACATTCTTCAGTACGACACAATATTTGCAGACACTGAGTTAATCCAAGCCTCCAAGATATTGTGCTTCATTCCCAACTATCGTAATTCCTCTTTGACCAGGCTGACTCCATAGCCTCCACGTCACAACTCCAAGCAGCTGAATATGTTCAATTTCCTTCACTCTACACTGTGCATTATCATTAATATTAGTGCCTATTTTAAAGATATGGCACCATAAAGTGGGTCGAGGCACCTTCAAAAATAACAAAGGCTCATATACAATGTTCACAGTAGCATAATCCTTCTTTGCCTGACCCCTCCATAAAAGACACGCCACCTTCCATGTTTAATTCATTGCTGTAACTTAACTCATCTCCCTTTCTAATTAATCCAACCTGCTTAACTCCTTCCAACAAGAGCTCTGCCAGGAGACTCATGACTCATTTCATATCTTTTCAGTTCCATGAATCAACAATAACAGGCTTAGGAATATTAGCGGCAAAAGAGAGGTAATGAAATCCTAAGTGCCTCTTTGTCCTTCCCCTCAACACTTCCCAGAAATATTTAGAATCGCAATTAAATTCAATTTCAAGGTGGATATTATAATATGCTATGATTAACATAGCGCTCAAGACTCATCCACGACTTATTTAGCATTTCTTCAGCATTGACTAATTTCAAATTCCCGACTGTTGGCTTATGGAACTTTACGACAGGTACCAAAAAAAAGTCATCTTTATTCTCCCCACAGCATGATCATGCCCGTCTATTCATTTTCTTCAATCCAGCATTAGATATACTCAACTTGTTGAATATAAAGGAATGGCCAACATAATCACTAATTTTCTGAAGCCATCGAAGACTCACAATTATTGGTATTTGCCTCCTTGTTTAGAGTGAAGCCGATGATTCCTTGGTCTTCTTGTGCTACGAAAGCATCCCTCGTTAATATCAAACATTAACATTGGCAATACCTCTTGAAATGTGACCGCTAGATATGAAGCCGAGTGTTTTCCTATCATAAATCCGTTATTCTAAAGGTAGCGTCAACTAATAGATATGAGAACAGTTTCCCGTATTTGAGCTGTCTATTTCATTCATCTCCTTAATGCCTCCATTCCCGTCTCTTGCTCTCAATGTCGCTAGATCACAACTTATCGGTTCCTTAGTTACAATTATTTCTCAACTGACTTGTCCACAAGTTCATTTATCCAACGCCTGTTTAAAGGACCTCCTTTTTTGATGCGATTCCTAGAAGTCTATAGAAAATATGTGATAGACGACTCTTAAAATTCTCCTGAATTCTTTAACATTAGCTCACATTATAAACTGTCATTTGCCTTGAAAACTTTCACGCCCCGTAAATATTGATCTTTCCTAACTCAATTAAATAAACAAATTTAATCTCCAACCTTTAATGTAAACAGTACGGCCTATGGAGTGAGGAAAACTCAAAAGTATCATTACTTTTCGAAATCACCATATATATATATATATATATATATATATATATATATATACTATTAACCCCAAACCTTAAATTATTCAAACCACAAACTTATAAATTAGGTTTGGAAAAAAACCTCCCGAATTTCGAAATGTTCAACTGCAAAATCTGAGTAATTTTGCTAGTTGAGGAATTAGTTTTTCGTCCAATTCTTGAGAACCCGAGGGTTTTCGTCCCCAAGCTCCTAGAAACCAAGCTTCCCAAAAACAAATCCAAAATTCCAGCATACCTACAAAATGCTCTCCCAAAACTTTTATCCTTCTCCATTTCGTAACTTCCCCAACTTCTTGAATTATCCTTTCCTTTTCCATCTTTTAATTTATTTCTTTTTGAAAATCCATCCAAAAGTAACTTAATTTAGTTCACTTTAATTCTTTTATAATTTAAGTTACTTTTTGCAGCATTAATTTAAGTTGTCATTTTTTTAAATTCACCATTTTCGACAACTTAAATTAATTATTTAATTTTATGTTGACACATAAAAAATTGGGACATTACAAAATTGTTATTCAGTAGGACATTTGATTGCAAAAAAATTATTGAATACCAGTCCTGAGAAAATATAAATATATATCTAATCATGTTTGAAAAAATGTCAATGAACATAAAAATATATATTGCGCTCTAGCAGGAGTGTGTAAAGGACCACTCAAATCACATAATACAAACTACAACTTTCGCTAAGCCTCTCCTTAGTCAAATATGTCACTATGGTGTTTCCCAAGAGTGATCCCTAGCATACATCATTTTGGCAAGAAACAGGTGGAAGGCCAAGAGTGGTATTGTGCTTATGCTGTCACATCCTATTTAATTAGCTTATCTTAATCACTTAATTATTTAATAATGAGTGATTAGGAAATATAATGTGGTTTCATTAATTATTACTTGAGGGGTAATTGAGAAAAATGATTATAGATATGATGACTAATTGTGTTTTCTATTTCATAAGTGCATTATGAATTATTTACATTTTCTCATATTGGAGAGAGTATCATCGATGTTGTGAAACAGATTGCACCCGAATGCATGAATGACTAAATTTAGCAATCATTTTTCACTAGTTCTTGTTTTTCAGCCTTTGCATTCTGCAAAGTGAGATATCATGTAACTCAGCTTTCAGTTTTAGATTAATACAGCAGTAGGTTTACAGGTTTATGTGTGTCATTTTGCAAATATTCCTTCGATTTCAGTGAAATCAAAAGTCTGCCTTGTCATTATGTTGTTTTTGTGAATGATTTGATGAAGTTTTACTGTGTTTAATATCAAAACCTTTAAAATTTTGTTTCATTTGTATTTGCATGCGTTTAAAATAGTGAAAATCACAGGTCTAGGGTTGTGTAACAGAATAATCTATTCTTCTTTGTTGAGAAAACCCCGTTTTCCTTCAAAGGTGGTTTATTCAAGCCTTCCTTAGAATCATTTTTGTGGTCAAACTGTTAAAATTGACATGTGTGGATAGTTTTTCTGAAGTTTATTGTGAATCATAGTTGCAAGTCTTTGTCAATTAGGTGCATCGCCATTAATTTACAGTTTTACGTGCATTTTTACATACTTCTATCCCTTTTCCAGCACAAGTTACTCAGTTTTTAATTAACCATCATACAGAACCAGCCTAGAATCGAGGTTCATCTCTGATAGGGAATGGCATACCAAGATAGTTCCGCTGGCTTCGCAACGCATTGTTGAATTTAGGCCTATTCATGCATTTGAAAATTCCTTATTTGATAAACAATCGAAAGGTAAGGTTCCCAAAGCCAAAGGGAAAAATCATCGGCTATTCAACCAAACGACTCACATTAAGACCTGGCCCAATTAGTATATGCAATCTAACTTCAACGTCTCCCTAGATTTTGGAATAATAAATCGCATTATACGCAGGGGAACGCCAGCGCAGGTGAAATCCTGAAGGCGAAGGGAAAAATCCCGCGTGTACCGCCACGAATCACCACCGGCCTCTTGCCGGCAAGGAAAGTTCAGCCAAAGAAATGGCGCTGGAACTGGGGAACCACCTGGCAAATGTATGGCACTATAATCCCATGCCGCTGGGTTCTCTAGATTGCGATTGAGTGAACTGGGGCCAGGGAAGCTGCCTCACCCTTACATTCCAAAACAAACTGCCTATAGAATAGGGGCCCCACCAATTATGGGCCCGCTGCTGAGCAGAATCGTAATTTCAAACATGCGGCAGTGGGAGGAGAGGATGAGAAGTGGGGCCCCGACCCCATCTCCACCAACCCCATACATAATAAGCCATGATTAGTAGCAGATCCGAGAGGCCATGTACAAATCACCCCGCCCCAAGCAAGATGCTGGATTCAAGATCTATATAACATGCCCCCGTGCTATTGGCAGTGGTTGCATCCTGTTATTCTGCGCCAGGGCTGTTGACTCCCCCACCTGTTCCTTTAGCCTTGGGTGGGTTGATATAAATTGAGGGCCCTACTATTCGTGTGTGGGGTGGGCGGGAGATTAGCCGTGGAAGTAGATTAGTTGTGGGGGGTTATATTCCAACAACTATGTAGGTGGGAATTAATGGTTGGTGGGAGGCATAATTATTTAACCTTTCTTGGGTTGGATAAATCCCTCGGGTTTCATTCATTAATGGTGGGAGGAATTATTATAGTTGTTCGGGTTGGATAATACTTCTCTATGGCGGGTTGGAGAAATCCCTTGGGTTTCATTACTCCATGGTGGGAGGAATTATTCTGCAGGTTGGAGAAGTGGGAGAAATTAATCCTACCTTCTTTGGGGGATCGGTCGTGAGTCATTTCCCAGGGGGAAGGACGTACGAGTAATTGACTGAACAACTTATGCTTGGTTCACTTTTTCGATGTTGTCCGATACGCCTACAATACAGTTGGTATCCATTCATCCCAGTAGTCATGGTTGACTGCATCGACTTTGGTCAAGCCCTACTCAACGATCTTGTGAAATGCTTCAACTGTGCTATGCGCTTACGAATGATAGGGGCTAGAAGTGTGGTGTTGCACCATAAACTCTTGTGTCAAGGAACCTAGAAATGGTTGTGCTCATGAAGTGCCTACCTTGATCTGTTGTTAAAAGAATAGGGCACCCGAACTTGGAGATGAAGGATTCAAATATGAACCTCGTAGTTGTATTCATACTGCAGTCTTGAGTTGGTGTTGCTTTTGCTTGTTGTTGTAGTGATGATATATCAGGTGGGCACTAGAATGCCTCACTAGAGGGTTGATTGGCCTGATGAAATCAACCACCCACTTCTCAAATGGTTGCAGCTCAACTATTGGGTGCAATGGCATCTCATCCCTCCTGGAAAGTTTCCCTGTACGTTGACATACATCACAAGCTCTTGCATACAATCAGTCAGCCACCAGAGTCTTGCCCGTCCCTTATGTGTTGTTGCTTTGCCTCCTATTGTGTCCTCTCGCAACTCCATTATGGCACTCCCACAATACATCTAGGCATTTGTGATCCAAGGCACAATACCATGCCATCAATTCCCAACGTGTATAGCTGCCCTGCCATCATGATTTGGAGTTGCTTCTTCTGTACTTGGGTGTTTCCTTCTGGCACCCCGTTGTTAAGAAGGTTGCGATATCCTTTGGGAGTGTGGTACAACCTCTATTCTGAACAAATCTGAATCAGGGAGTTGATCATCTAGTGACCCTCCAGATTCTCCAGTCTCAATCCTTGACAAATGATCAGGGTGCAAGGGAATTATAGTAGTCCTTGCCCGGTTTCACAACCACCTAGAAGTCAAACTCTTGGAACAATAGCAGCCATCTACAAATGCGCCCTTCCAGTATTGGTTAGTCCCCTCACACATTGAATCGCATTTCAACACGAAAGCATAGGATTCTTTTTAAAAAAGAGGGATTAAAGATTATGTAAAAAAATATAAAATAAAATAAATATTAATTCTGATATTATTTTACTAAATAACATACATTTTAGTAAAAGCATGTAATGCCTTTATTTCTTAAATGGAGGAGGATTAAAATTATTTCAAGAGAAATAAAATCTAAAAGTAAAAATAAAAATAAATTAAAAAGAAAACCCCACGTACCTTCTCCATACACTCAAATTAGCATGCATGAGAATTGTGGCAACATGCCAGCAAAGGAAGTGAAATATGGTTGACGCTTGCCAGATTTTGTTTAAAAAGAAAAATTGAAAGCTTGGTCGACCAGCTTCAAGGTGCCCATGGAAAACCCCATTCACCAACATTCAATCCATGTCTCCACCTAGAAGGAAGGTGTCCAGCCTAGGAAATTGGATGGGATTCATTAAAGCACTCAGGAGTACATGAGAGGGATCAATAAGTTTTTCTATCAGCTTGTGAGGTCAAATAGCCTCACAACTAGTAGGAGAAGCTGCATGTATTCTGCCTCGGTTGAACATAATGCTACTAGTGCTTGTTTCTTGTTGAACTAGGATATCATACACAATACCAAGCTGAAACAAAACCTTGACTTGCTCTTCCTAGCGCACTAGCATCACTTGCCCAGTCTAAATCCACAATGCCACAGAACATTAACTCTTCATCTCCAACAATTTCAATCCATAATGAAGTGTGCCCTTCAAACGTTGCATTACATGTTTTGTAGCAATCTAGTGAATTTGCCTTGGCTTAACTATAAATTGACTCAATGTGCTCACTAATATTAGGTTTAATATTTATCAAGCACATGAGAGAACCTATTAACAACTTGTATATAAAAGGATTTACAAAATCTGATTCTAAATCTACAGTCAACTTTAGATTTGAAACAATTGGAGTGACAAGGGGCTTACAATCCAACATCAGAAATATTTTTATAATCTCCACTATATACTTCCCTTGTAGCTTGCCACACTTCAAGACCTAAGAACTAGCGCTTAAGGCCAACATTCTGCATATCAAATTTATCACTGTCTTATGAGCATCTCACTATTTGATGTAAGAATAAGGTCATCTGCATACATGATTAAAACTAAAAGATCATATTTTTTAAATAAATAATAAAGATAAGGATTAGCAACAATTTTAGTGAAGCCCTACTTTAACAAGTACTCATCAATCCATGAGAACCAAACATAATGTGCTTGCTTTGGTGTATACAAGGCTTTTTTCAGCCTATATATATGGGTTTCTCACCCATGCACCTCAAATCCTTTAGGCTAATTTATAGAATTTTTTTTCTCTATGTTACCATTTAGAAAAGTTGTTTTTATATCCATTTGATATAAAGACCAACTAAAATGAAATGGAAGAGACATAATTACCTCGATAGAAGTGCACCTTGCAACTGGATCAAAGTCTCATCATATTCAACTCCCTCTTTTTGAGAGAACCCTAGTGCAACAAATTCGGCCTTGAACATTTCTATACTTCTATTTGTTGCATGCTTCACTTTGTACAACCACTTTGAATCAATTGTTGACTTCCCATCTAGTTGAGGAACAATCTCCCAAACATTATTTAAAATAATGGAGTTATACTCCTCTATCATAGTTGCATGCTTCACTTTGTACAACCACTTTGAATAAATCACGGACTTTCCATCTAGTGGAGGATCAATCTCCCAAACATCATTTAAAATAATGGAGTTATACTCCTCTATCATGGCATCTTGCCATACCTGTTTTGAGTTTGCCTTTCAAAATTGAAAGGTTTTGTATCAATGATGGAAGACATTAATGCAACATAAC